>LPNX010078480.1:0-61354 GCA_001517045.1 Pseudotsuga menziesii | reverse complement strand
GTGTTCTTCACATTCTCTGAATTCTCAAGAACCTTTCCTCACTTTTCAGTTGACTTCAGTTGCTCTACATGGGTCCAGTCTTCATTCGGCAGCTATCTATATTTCTGATTTGGTTGAGCATATCATTCTTCTTCCAAAGAGGAATATTCCTCCAGACATAATGATGGAGAGGTTCACATGCCAGGACCCAGGATACCTGTGCACAGAAGAACCAGATTGATCCCGAATCTACCTGCTTAATTAGAGGGGTGTTTTTTTTCCCATGTGGTTTTTCCCCAAGCACCTTATTTTTGAGTAGTTACTTTACTTTACTTGATGTAATGGGTGACCTATGGTCTTAGTTACCAGGGCCCACAGTTTGTCCAAGTTAGCATTCAGGGGGGGTGTTAGGATTATTAATCCTCCCTTGTCCAAATTTGGTCATATGTCTAAATCGGGAATCATGTCTAAATCGGGAGTCCATCCAGTCTATTTATAGTCATTAGCACCATTGGTTAAACTTGACCTAATTGGGGCACATGTTTCAGTTACCAAAGTGTGGGGAACACTAATTGAGGCTCACTGCCACTTATTGCACTTGATTGCATAAGTTGAGGAGTCTCCTAGATCAATCCCTACAATTTAGGAAGCAACTGGGAGTGCCGAAACCAACCAAGGTCAGTTCACTTCAGTTAATGACTAATCAAGCCAAGTTAGGAGTCAGTTACATTTAGTTCTAGCCCTTTACCTTTAGTTAGCGCTAGGTTTAATTGATTGCACACATGTGGGGCGCTTTTCTCACCTACCACAGTCAGTTAACCATTAGTCAACCCTAAATGTAACACTTGGTTGTGTTTTAAAGCTCCTATGAACTCCGGTTATGATTTAGACAAGGACAGTTAACTACTGGGTCCTCCGATAGTGATTTAGACAAAGTCTTGGTTACCTACAGTCAAGTAGAGGCTAATCAATTTGAACTTCCTCATGTGGATTCGAATTGCTTATGGCTATTAAAGCCATTTTACATTATTGTAATTATCATCTGGATTACTTTTTGATTAATGAAAGCATTCACAGCTGCAAGCCTTTTGCACTGTTTCATTCTTCAATGGCTGAGTAAATTGTGAGATCTTCTTTGTGAGTTGTGTGTTTGTCTACAGATCTATATGCTCAAATTTAACAACAGAAAGCGGTGCCACATCACATAGTACTTCATCTTCAAAGGGATTAATGAAATAGGTGAGTTTGCATTGTTGGGTGATCCTTAGTTCCTGTACATCCTTCATCCAACCAATATTATAAGGCTGAGGATGTGGAGTGGTGACAAGACCAAATCTCTTCACAAGATCTTCAGAAATGAAGTTCTTCTGGCTACCATTATCCATAATAATATGTAATGGATTTTTCTGAACCCATATATGTGTATGGAAGAGGCGTTCTCATTTCTCCTCGTCAACGATAGTTAAGGTTTTTGGAGTGGTCGATGTCGAAGCCAAAAGGGTCGATGCATTTGGGTTGGATTCTACCAGGGAATTATAAAAAAAAACAGATGTTGACGAATTTTCCAAAAATGTCTTCTGAGCTTTTCATTGTGGCGTATCATGCCATGATGAATTTTGATAATCACACCATTTCTCGGTAGGGGGCTGCTTTCTATGTTCCCTTTTGTCTTTCAGAGAGTTCTTCTTGTGATAGTCTATCTTTTGGAGATTCGACTGAGAAGGTTGTCTTGACTTATCCGAGTTGGCTGGTTACTTCTTGTCGGATCTTCGACCTGTTGGCTTGGTCGTGAAACATGCTTTTCCTTTTTGTTTAGATTCAAGCTTGTTGGCACAGTGGAATGCATCCGCAAGCATACCGAGAGTTAGAAAACCCATATCTTTCTGAATGTACGGTGATAATCCACTATGATACTTCAGGACAAGCAATTTTTTCTTCTTCTTGGACACTAATTCTAGCCATGAGTTGTTAGAACTCATCGGTGTAACTCTACATGGACTGGTATTTCCATTTCCTTAGCTACTTCCACTTTTTATATTGTTGTTAAATGTACTTGGGTAGGTAGAACTCCTTTCGGGCGTATGCGACAAATTTCTCCCACATATCTATGGGGCCTCCTTCTCGTTCCATCTTTGTTGAGATTCTCCCACCAGCAGTGCACAGATGTTGACATATTTAAGTATGCAACGATGATATTTTTTGCTTCGGAGAGTTGATTCATAGAGTGGTAGGATTCCAGTTGTTGTACCCAATTATCGACGGATTCCGCATCAATCTTGACTTCAAGATTCGGTATGTCCAGATTCATTTGTACTTTGAAAGGGATGATTTTATCAGAGTGATATCTCGTTGAAAATTCTTCAGATGTTGAAGTGAATCGCATGAGAATCTCGCTGAACTAGGAAAACATTTTAGTTCACCAGCAAGCTAGTGCTTGTTTTATGAGTTTTGTTGTCTCGTTAGTTGCATGTATTTTGTCTATTTCTTCAGCCATCTTCTATGAATTCGAAGGTAGTGTCTCATTGTATTGTGAGAATGTTTGAATAGGCATAAGTCAAGTAACTTCGTTAGAAGTGTCTACACAACTTAAGCTCTGAATCTAGCTTTGATACCAATGATCTAGGTGCTCAGGAGCACGTTGGGGGACAATAGTTTGATTGAATGGATCGATCATTGTTATGGTGGAAGCATAACAAAATAAGAAAATCATGAAATACACTACATAGACAGAAGGTAAACACACAGACAAAATACAAGAATTCAAAACAATGTAGGTTACTCGATTGTTTTTCTATTACTTTCTTGTATTTTACAATTGTGTACATGCTTATAAAGGATGCTGAGATGCTTGGGTGACTACCTATTAAGTTCAGTTACAAATAAGTTAGAATGGTTAGGAAGTTCAATCGTTACAAATGACTAGAAGAGAAAGAGATAATCTGTTGTAGTCGTGTCAAGATACTGGATTTGACGATGCATTTTGAGATGCAAAACTTATCAAGGTTGTGTTGAGGTTCGGACTTGTCAAAGTCGATGTTGAACCTATCGAAGTTGACAACATGGCAACTGTTGGGTGGATCATTTACACCAAATTATTATAATATACGAGCGTGCTTATTTTTTATCAAGTAGTTAATATGTTACAGTTTTTCACTAATAGTTTAAGCTTCATTTACATCAACTTCAAAAGAACTTAGTCTCAATAAATACAAATAAAATCAGAATCCCTAATAAAATTTGAACCTCCACCAAAATAGAAAAGTTAATTAAGTTATTAACTTACTCTTTTGAAAACCCTACATGATGTGTATTATTATTGTTCTAGGAACCCACTCATCTATACAATATATTCCAAAAAAATAGAATATGGAACAAGTAAGCATATTTACACCATAATTATTATAGTTAAGAGTAGGCTTAGCTTTTATCAAGCAATTAACAAGTGAGAGATTTCCACTATTGTTTTAAGCTCCATTTTCATTAACATCAAATTCAAGATCCCGATCTTGATAAATACAAATAAAATTAGAATCCCCACCAAAAAGATATTAAGTTACCCCTTTTAAAATCCTACAAGATAAGCGCATTGGACTTCTCTGGTAAAAATAATATATTCTATTAAAAAGGAGATAGAACAAGTAAGAATATTTAAAAGGCTTAGAAAATGTAAAAGAGTGTCGACTAAGTTGTAATCCAACAATTAATTAGTGGCAGTTAATTAGTTAAACATTGAGTTGTAGTCCAGAAGTTAATTAGTAAAAAAAATTCACTTACCTAGATTTAATCCTCATTAACTCCAAATCTAAAAACCCAATCTCAATAAATATAGACAAAGTTAGACAACAAAACATAAAAAAATCAAAATACTAACTAAGTCCAAATATAAAAATGATAGAGAAATTTTAAGGAACCAAGTCCCAACATAAGATAAGGACTTTACAACTTGAGTGGGAAAGCACCATGTATGATGTTTGATTCACACTAGATTGAAAGGTTTATCAAAGTTAGACAACAAAACAGAATAAAATCAAAATACTAACCAAGTCCAAATATAAAAATGATAGAGAAATTTTAAGGAACCAAGTCCCAACATAAGATAAGGACTTTACAACTTGAGTGGGAAAGCACCATGTATGATGTTTGATTCACACTAGATTGAAAGGTTTATACATAATGTGTGCACGCTATCTTTTGTTTGCTTTTTTGTTGATTGCGAGAGAGTTGGATACCTCTACAAATTGATTGAATTGAATGTACCAAATTGAAGATAATTCTTCAGGATTTATAAGATGAGTTTGAATGACCCAATAAATCAAGATAAGCAAGAATCAACTCGGGCTTCATGAATAAAGGTCACCAAAAAATCGTAATCTTGAATGGTAAGAAACAAATTTGTGTGATGTTTTCATGTGTTTTCTTCATATAAATTATACTAGTATAAACAACTTATTAAAGTATAATGGTATTACTCCTTAGATTCATGTATTTTTTTGTTAACAAGGGTACCGTAGGTTTGCATATAACAAAACTAGAGATCATGAGATCATGGTATCTTTCCAATACAAATAATTGAATATCCAGTGATTATTAACTCTAAATTATGTCAAAGGCGTTAAACAATGGAGATGGTAGTCTCAAGATCCTTATCCCTCTGTCAAATAGAAATCTGACATGTGTCTTGTCAGTTTGGCAAATGGAAACTGGACAGGTGTCTCACGATCCATCTAGGGTTTTTCCTGCATCGATCTATAGTTTCGCGTTCTTATCTCTTATTTCCGTTTGTCAGATCCTTCACTCTCCATATTTCAGTAGAACAGCCCAAGGAGGGCCTTCCCTTCCACCTGCCATCTATTCCGGACCAGAGAAAATAACTAGGATGAGATGTGGCACCACCATAAATAGAGGGCGAAGGTATTGTCACGCCCCAACAGACCTAAAGTGCCTATCTTCCTTTTCGATGAGTTTGCGGATTTAAAAGACCGTAACTCCTTCCCTCTACATCGGTTCATCAAGGAGCTTGTGGCTTATCCTTGCAAAATTTCCCTTCCTCTCTCTTCCTTCCCTTGAGAATTCAATTTGCTGAACCGACTTGCAGAGAAGATGAACGTTGGCGCTGAGCTTGTGGCTTATTCTTGCAAAAATTCCCTTCCTCTCTCTTCCTTCACTTGAGAATTAAATCTACTAAACTGAATTGCCGAGAAGATGAATGTTCACTTGACGATTCGTTTACTCAAGTGTTTTCGAGGACCATAGAAAATAGAAGGCTGAAACCCGAGGGGACATTGGGCACTTCACCTCTACAATCTCAGGCCCGACTTCCATGGGTGGGCTTCTTGTTTTTTGATGGGCAGACGGTCATGTTGAAAATGGTAGGGTAAGGAACAAGAAGCTTCAGGTTTAGAAAACCCAAAAGCTTGATCTGTCTCTAATAAAAGGGGATTTGGGGGAAGGAAGTGGCGCAGACAGGAACCCTCAACCCCTTACTACTGTGAAACAAAAAAAATTGTCTCTGTATTTCAGAATTTTTGTTTCTATTTCTTGTTTCATTTAGAGTTTCTTATTTCCTATTTTCGAAAACATAGCTTAAATAACTTCAGAAGCTATTTTAAGATAGCATTAAACTCTTGCAGGATTTTCCCAAACCTAGTTGATTTTAACCTTGACAGGGGAACTTGATCGATCTTAGCTTATCTATTTGTGCAAAATGGATTCTTAATTCAATAAATATATCTACGTGTGAAAATTGGTTTCATAAATGACCTGGTTGTGATCATGTGCATTTTTCATAATTATGATGTGTTTACATAGAAAATTACTTTCAGAATATTGTGGGATTCGTCTTCCCCAACAATGGTGGGAAAGTGAATTTTGTTTTTACTGTAAATTCAGTAATTGTTGAAATAAGCGTTCGTCTAAATTTTTATTTCATTGTTTTGTGTTTTGTTTTTCAATGGTCATTCTTTTTCCCGACACAAGTTTAAGTTCTCCAACATTGTTTCAGCCCTAAAATAGTGTCAAAAAATCATACTTTTCCAAAGCTCATCTGAAAAATAATCCTTGGGTCAAGTCTCTCACTTCTTTAGGGAGGTGGTTGGCTGATGTCTTCAATTAAAGCTCTCAAACCATTTACATATTAGGAGTTGCTTCACTAAAAGTTATTACGAGATGTTGGTACCTCTAGAACTAATTGAACCCTCTCGCAAATTCAATTCACAAAGGGAAGCCCTATTAAATTAAGCACATAGATCTGTGGACAAACACACAACTCACAAGATAGATCACACAATTTACTCAGTTATTGAAGAATGAAATAGTGCAAAAATGGCTTGCAACTGTGAATGCTTTTCATTAATCAAAAATTAATTAGATAATCAATTACAATGTAATACAATGGCTAAATAGCCACATGCAATTCGAATCCACATGAGTAAAATTCAAATTGATTAGACTCTACTTGACTGTAGGTAACTAAGGCCTTGTCTAAATCATTATCGGAGGATTCAATAGTTAACTGACCTTGTCTAAATCATTATCGGAGTTCATTGGAGTTCTAAAACACAAATCAAGTGTCTGAGAAATTCACCTCTCCTGCATCCAGCCATGCAAACCTAGCGCTAACTGAATGTAGAGGACTAGAACTGAATGTAACTGACTCCTAACTTAGCTTGACTAGTCACCAACTCAGCTCAACTGACCTTGGTTGGTATCGGCAGTCTCAATGGCTCCTAAATTGTAGGGATTGGTCTAGGAGGCTCCTAAACTGATGCATGAAAGTGAAGTCAGTGGTAGTAGGCCTCAATTAGTGTTCCCCGCACTTTAGTAACTGAAACATGTGCCCTAATTAGGCCAAGTGCACCCAATGGTGCTAGTGACTAAAAATAGAGTGGATGGACTCTCGATTTAGACATGACTCCTAATTAGACATATGACCAAATTGGACAAGGGAGGATAAATAATCCTAACACCCCCCCTAAATTCTAGCTTGGACAGTCTGTGGGCCCTAGTAACTACGACCATAGGTCACCTATTACAGCAAGTAAAGTAAAGTAGATGCTCAATACAAGGAGCTAGGGAAAAAACCACATGGGAAAAAATCTCCCCCTCTAACTAAGCAGATAGAATCAGGATTCAAGTTTGAAAAACTTGAAAATGTGTTGTTGCAATATCTGTGATGTAGCGGAGAAGCATGCATGATGTTCTATGCATAGGTATCATGGGGCTTGGCATGTAGAATTATCCTTCTTTTCCCAAAATGACGATGGAAGGAAGGAGGAATGTAACCCTTATCTCTTGCTAGATGACAAGGTGTATGATCAGCTCTATTCTTCTAAATGTAGTGAGACTAAGCCCTTTCCATGTAGCATCTTACATGGAGTCTATTGCATCTCTCTGAAGGAGTTAAGATTGCATGACATAGCGCAAGGGTCTTTCCCTTCTGAGTGTCAGATGGGTTTCCAGTCATCTTCCTAGATTCTAGTTTGGAAGTAGGGACTGGATCTAGATCTGAATCACCCTGAATATCAATCTCATAAACTGATACAACTGGATCTGCAATACTAGTGGAAGCAGCAAAAGAAGTAGATGAAATGATTTTACCTTCCCTTGCAAGTGGATGTTGAGAGTGCACTGGTTCTGAAAATGGCATGAAGTGTGAGAACTCATATGCCTTGGAGGCATGATTTGCAACACCCTTCACTGTGATGTTTCCAGTAGAGATATTTATGATCTCCACTAAGTTAGGACCAAATATCACTCACTTTGGAGAGCCAGTATGAGTCATCTGGTATACAGATAACAGGTTTGAAGCTAGGGAGGGAACATAGAGCACATCTTTGAACCTTCCATGTTCAAGCTTGATAGAGCCCTTCCCTTTGGTTTGAACTCTACTGTTATTGCCCAGCAGAATACTAGGACTATCAAGAGACTGTAAACAGGAGAATGATTCTCTGGATGCAACCATATGATTGAAAGCTCTAGAATCAATAAGGAAGGCATGCATTGTTGAGCAGCTGGCCTTCAATGCATGACCTCTTTCGAAGCAATCTCCTGTGTCTTCTGTGTTTTCAGCCTTCCTTGTGCTAGTAGGTGCAACAATGTTATGTTTCTTCAGAAGAAGAGTCATTTCATCAATTTGTCTTCTCATGCAAGAGCTATCTGGATGAAATCCCCTTCCACAGTAGGAACAAAGGGTCTTTCCTTTTCCATTCTTCTTGCTTCTCTTCAAACCTGAAGGCTCTTTTGACTACTCTTTCTTCATAGGAGACTCATCTCTTTGCTTTCCTTTATCATTCGCTACCTTACTTCCTCTTGCAACCAGTGCTTGATCTTTGGAAGATCGAATGATCCCCATTTGGATCAACTTGTCATGCTCATGAGTGAGAGATTCAATGAAGCTGTTAAGAGTGAGAATCTTCTAGTTTGGAGTAGTGAGCTTCACTGGATGAAAGGTTGACACAAAGACTAAATAGTTTGCACTAATTTTTGAGAGGATGGTAAGAATAAGTTGATCATACTCGTTTTCAACCTTGAATAGCTTCAATTCGAACACCAAGCTCTTGAATCTTGTAGAGAAATCATTAAGTGTTTCAAAATTGGATGGATGAAGGGAGATCAACTCATTCTTGAGCTGATAGACCCTCAGATCATCCTGCTTATCAAACAATGAAGCAAGCTTATCCCATACCTCCTTGGGAGTCTTCAATCCTTTGATGTGGAAAAGAATATCTCGAGATATTGAGAGGCACAAGCATCCATATGCTGCATCAAGCCTATTGAAATATTTTTCTTTGTCATGATTAAGAACCGACTCTGCCTCTGTATCCATTGTGAACCTGAAAAGCTATTTGGAGCAAAGTTGCATCTCCATGTCCTCCTTCCATTGGTGGTAATTGAAAGGAGTGAGAGGCTCTATTAGAAAGGCCATTTTGAAGAAGATTTAGCTGCTGTAGCGAATGCAATGAGGAGAAAGAGCTGCTTGTAGTGAATGCAGTGAGAAGAATAGATAACCTATAAATCACACAATCAAACAGACAAAATAAGGTCGACTACCTACACATTTCAGGTTTTCATCACCCCCAGCATAATTGATCAATCAAGCTTGATCAACAATTCCTTAACTTGGGATATTAAGTTGTAAACCTTCTGCTTCTGGTGCAGAGTAGGAAAGGAGAAAATTGCTCAAAAAAATGATCCAACGGCAGATCTGAGGAGGAGAGGTGCCTTGTCCACCGAGGCCCTGATACCATATTAAATTGAGCACATAGATTTGTGGACAAACACACAACTCACAAGATAGATCACACAATTTACTCAGTTATTGAAGAATGAAATAGTGAAAAAATGGCTTGCAACTGTCAATGCTTTTCATTAATCAAAAAGTAATTAGATAATCAATTACAATGTAATACAATGGCTAAATAGCCACATGCAATTCGAATCCACATGAGGAAATTCGAATTCATTAGACTCTACTTGACTGTAGGTAACTAAGACCTTGTCTAAATCATTATCGGAGGACTCAATAGTTAACTGACCTTGTCTAAATCATTATCGGAGTTCATTGGAGTTCTAAAACACAACTCAAGTGTCTAATTCAGTGTTGACTAAGGCTAACTGACTGTGGTAGGTGAGAAATTCGGCTCTCTTGCATGCATCCATGCAAACCTAGCGCTAACTGAATGTAGAGGGCTATAACTTAATGTAACCGACTCCTAATCACCAAATCAAATCAACTGACCTTGGTTGGTATCAGCACTCCCAATGCCTCCTAAATTATAGGGATTGGTCTAGGAGGCTCCTAAACTGATGCATGCAAGTGAAATCAGTGGTAGTAGGCCTCAATTAGTGTTCCCCACACTTTAGTAACTGCAACATGTGCCCCAATTAGGCCAAGTGGACCCAATGGTGCTAGTGACTAGAAATATACTGGAAGGACTCCCGATTCAGACATGACTCTTGATTTAGACATATGACCAAATTGGACAAGGGAGGATTAATAATCCTAAAAAGCCCACCTTTCATCTAATATTTTTTCTAACAATATGATTAACCAGTGTTCCAATGTGTGAAGGAAAGGTGTTAACATACTTGGGTAAAACCTTAAAAATGGAGAGAAATAATGCCAAACTTAAGCAAGATAGAGTTATAGACCTTCTCAGCCTTCTCAGCAGGGGCTGAAATATCTGCTCCTCCACTTTTAGCGACGTGAGGAGAGAATTTTGACCATTTCTTTTCCATTATTCGCCATTATGATAGATTGCAAAATTATTAATAGACATGGACAGAAATAGCGAACATGCGAAAGTGTAGTGAATGCCTCCATTCGGGATAAATTCTTTTGCTAACTTACCTAATTTTTTGTAGTTGAAATTCTGGACTTATTGTTGCCATCATATTCTTTATGCTTCCATGTTTTAGATTTTCTTTCAATGGTTTTCAAATTGGTGGAGAATGCCCAGATCATTATGCTTCCGCACTGCACATTTGTTTTCAATAGTTTTCAATTTAATGGAGAATGTCACAAACCTGGTACTGCATCCTTAAAACATTTTGAGCGAAATCCTATCAAACACACAAATATATATAGTAAGTGACATGTTGGCTAGTTTGAATAGATAAAGTTGTAGAGTTAATTGCATACCCATATGGATTCTGAGCACATATTTGTCGATGGATTTTTTGTATGTCTTGCAGGTTGATCCTGAAGACTTGGCATATTCATTCTTCCATGAATTTATAGGATTCACCATATAATCAAAGTACTTAGGGCTTCAATGCTCTAAGAAATGTTGGATGCATTTTCACTTTGCAAGTGGCAGTAAGCTCGACCACAACTACAAATGAGTGAATACATTCATACATGCATGTTGGCAGGTGTCACAAATTTTCATGCGGATTCAAGGATAATGGAACGAGTGTACCTTCTTCGTGTTCATTTAAATTTTCTCTTATTTACTTAACCCACAGATATTATGCTTTATAATTTATTTAATCAAAACTCCCTTTAATCCCTTTAATTAATCATTGAAAATACATTGTCCGCTTATTATTATTATGCAAGGAAGAGTTCATTGTTCTTACCTTAAATACCTTTGATATTGCTTCAAGCCCTGTCAAATTTGATGCCAACCTTTTACTTCAGGCACAACAACATTTATTAACTGTCACAGAGTATTGCATTGAGTAATAGTTCATTCTACAAGACGACAATGACCATTGTAGGCCTCATTTTCCAGGTTAGTTCCATTGTTACTGCTCAGTACCGTATATTCATTTGCTTATGTTGTTTGTTCCCTTATTATCTTCTGTATCTGATGTTCTCTGGAAATTTATTGAACAATTATATTCGATTTAGTTTACATTTAAGAATGGTCCTGTCACATGCCCCAATTTTGCAAAAACAATTTTATGTTATTGAGGAACAATATGTTAAATTTTATGCTAAGTTGTAATTGATGACCAAGTGGGGTCAAGGATATTTAATGTAAATTCAGAATATTTTATTTATAAATAAATAAATGAGGAGACAACAGCTTAGGAGAGCTGTTAAAAGAGTGTTTACTGGTCAAATTGGTGGAGGAGACTAGATGGAGAGCAAACTGACATGTGGCAGCTTTCTCAAACCACTTCCAACTGTTGCAGGTGGAAACCTCCTTATATTTGTGGTCATGATTCCCCAAGAAAGTGGAATCAGAGCAGGTGGTTCAATTAATGAAAAATGACCCAGAAGACCTAGGCATCTCTATAAAATTTCCCATTGAAGAGAGTTGAGGCTGCTCATTCTAGAGAAGTGATCATTCAGGGTGACTGAATTTACTTCAGAGAAATTCAATGGAGGGGAAATTGGAAAGTGTTTGAGGGGATAACTGCTGATTGATCTTGTTGCAGCTTTTAAGCTGAAGATCATACTACTGAGAGCAGATTGTTTTACTGAGGTATTGAACTAGTCAAGTGACAGAGGGTTCTACAGTTGCATTCTCCACCCAGTTCTCAGCCAAGAAGACCAGGAACAGGCTCGGGGGTCTTGAGGAAGCGTTGTTTGAGTGCTTCTCAGGAGATTGGTAGGGAGGAATGACCTCCTAAAGTTGTTGTCGTCTTGTCCTCAATAGGTTCTATGTTATTTTATTTCATTGTCTTAGTTAAATAAATCTTAGTTTATCTACTATATGAATGTTAAAGTTCAGAGTTTGTGAAATGTTAGATTTAGTATTCTTATTTGATTATTTATAGCAATGAAAATGGTTTAGGGAAGTAATGAAATAGAAAGAAATTAAATGTCTAGCCTGTGTTTTTCCACACCTGGAAATCAGGTTGTACTCTAGCACAGTTAGAATGTTTTAAATAAATGAAATAATCCTTAAGAGAATGGAATTAGTAGATATGATTTTGTATTTGTAGGTAAACAGAGTAAATTTTATTTCAGTGTTTGAAATGCAATGAAATAGTAGTGTTATGTTTGTTTATATTTACTGTTTTACTTAGTTTAACGAAATGAAAATGCATGAAAAAGAAATAGTATATTACACTAGCATTACGGTAATAGTATACATATAGGAAATAAAAGTTTATAGGAGATAATAACTAATCTTCAAGAAAGTCTAGAAACAAGTTAAAAACTAAATAGTTCTTCTTTTAAAATATTAACTTAATCTTAAACTATTACTTAATAAAAACCAGGTTAGGGTTATGTTTATAAACCCTTTATTTATGTAAAACAACAGAGTTCTAGAGTTAACATTCTATTCTCTACAGAGCTCTAAATAATTATAAATTACAGAGTAGTAGATAAAGATAAATGTATTATAAATAATAAACTGAATAATTAAGAATTATATATAATTATGCATTTTTAAAATTTAAAAACTAGACAGGTTTATACCTGTAAAAAAAAACTAAGGGTTGAAACCCTTTCGACTAATCTATTCAAATACAAGTTAATTCTGTCTAAAATACATCCAGTTACATTGCTAACTAAGATTTAAAAATAACAAGAAAACTATAAACTGTGCATTAGACTGACTACAATCTTATCCCTAAACTTTAAAATGTATTTATATACCTATTATCAGTAAATTAAATACTTCATTAACAGGATAATGAAACAACAGTCCACCTGTAATAGCAAAACTGAAGCAAACGAAAAACAGAGCCCCAAGTAATAATCTATATAAGAATACATTTACACAAGGGTTTTTTCCATTAAACCCTAACTAATATATTTCTGGATTGATAGTATAAAATATATAAATTTTACATTATCATTGTTCCACAATCTTCATCTTAAAACTATTTCACTTATAAATGTTTATCATTAACAATAAATTACTTAAATGACAGATGAAGAAGAAAACCCTATTTACAGTATTATCATTTAAAAGATCGATTAGAACAAACTAGAGTAATCGAAACAGGAGTCAAGTTTAAAAACCATGAGTACAGGAAAAACCCTTTTTATCTTAAAACCAGAGTATGATATTATCAAGCCA
The DNA here is from genome assembly GCA_001517045.1 of Pseudotsuga menziesii. Lineage (NCBI taxonomy): Eukaryota > Viridiplantae > Streptophyta > Pinopsida > Pinales > Pinaceae > Pseudotsuga > Pseudotsuga menziesii. The sequence continues at coordinate 47,891 of LPNX010078480.1, read as the reverse complement.
TAAGGCTGAAATCTCTTTTACATAACCAAATAGACTACATACATATCACGGCTTAAGAGTCGGAGCTACCCAGCAACACGCAAGGGTTTTTAAAAACAAAAATTGAGTAATAACAAAAACTAATCATTTAAACCATTGAAGGAACCAAAGCCATGCTTCCTTACAACAGTAAACTCCTTCCAACAACCATTGCAAGTAGGGAGATGCCACGACGAGACCGGGGCTTACTTGTTTGCAAGCCATGAAGTTAACCAACACTGGAGAGGTTTCCTTCAAGTCTAAAGCCATGACTATAATATGCAAGAACAAGATCAAATTCGATAGTTAGAAATTGTATTCATTGTATTAAAACCTTATTTAGGAAGTATTGAAAGGAATGAGTGCAGGGTAAGCTTATTACCTGCAAATAAGAAGTTTGGAGCCAAAAAGGAGACTGAACCAGTTCAAGGAACTGCACTAGGAAGAAACGAAACCCTCGTGCCAATCCTATGACAGAAGCAGCGAGGTTCTTATTCTAGATTTCACCGACGATGGAGAAAGTCACGAGCAGAGACAAGGGTAACGCTATGTCTAGTTCTCAAAACTACTGACAGAGTTAAGAAAACACTCTCATGGTGTTCCAATAACATCTAGAAAGAAACCAATTTACAAACTACAAATCCCTTAACACTTGCACGAATGATGCAGCACTATACTACACACAATGGAGCTGTCAAACGATAAACCAGTAGGCCTCTCATGGCTGAGAAAGAAACTCTCATAGTGCAGAGAAAAAGCCTCGAAGAGAAATGAATAGCATAGGGTTTCCAATTGCATTTTAATTCAACCAATGCATGGTGAAGACACATCCATGTGGCCATCGAAATTTTTAATCAGAAGTGGGTCGATCCCTATAGTCAAACCTACACTGTCGGGTGAAAACACATATTAATACCAATCATTTATACCATATAACTAATGATAATGTTTTGTTTTAAATGTATCTTATCTTTTTTCTTGTTGGATAACATTGCAATCAACCATTTGGTAAAATCATATATATCATGATCAATTTTGGACTTAGGACTTTGACCTTTAGTCTTGTGTACCTCTAAATGCTCTTCATACAACCTTGTTTTCGATGTTTAAGCATTGTTTGGGAACTAGTTTTATGTAAGAACAAAACTAATGAAGTCATTTATCTATTGTTCAACTTTATGTAAGTAGATGTTAGGTAGTATTTCCACCCTAGTATAATTCTTACAATTGCATAAAGTCGACAGTGCTTTGGTTTGATAACTTCTTTGGAGTTAGTGTTCTTTGGTTTCTATAAAGAACCAAACTCATAATTAAACAAACCAATAATTAGACTACACCTTGGTAATTACAAAGTAGTAAGACTACCTAAGGTAAAAGAAAAAAATTACTTAGTAATATTAGTAACGATATGGTAATGTAATATTACAATAACACATGTGACATGGTGAATTTGGAAATAAAAAATTATAGCTCGATGTCTAGTAGTGCAAGAAGATAATTATAACTGTATACAATAAACAGGCTGATATTCTTCACTACTAAAGCATAATTAAAAATGGAGCTATGTGTTCTATTGTATACCTTTTCGTTTAGGGTCTTAAAATTATATTAATGCTTATAAAGTAGTACATTGAGTACTAGACATAGCAATAGCAGTAAATTCATGCTTCAGTGAAAGTGTTTCCATGTTAAATTATGAGCCCTATGCTCATCAGTAGAATTTGTAAGTAACTTGGCATATAACATCAGAAAGAAAACTTAAGTAGAACTCATGCTAGTAAAAGACACTAGTATGTTAAGGATATTGGTATTTACGACTAACTTAAAACATTGTCATAGATCCAAAAATAACAAAGGAAGTTACTTTACCTCATCGTAGCCTTGCTTTCTATTAATCAATTTACGCTCTTGCATTTTTATTATGCTAAAGAAGTATTTCTTGACTTAACGCAAAAATAAACTCCTACTTGTTCAAAAGTTTACCTACTGAACCTGTAAGAACCTGAAATCCAGCTGAGTTAGCAATTGCTAAGTAAGCCCTAGTTTAGAACATAGCTTCTCACCTACTTGACAAAAGCAAATCATCAGTACAGCTCGAAGCAACTGAATGCAGGTCATTTATATAACTTATCAAAATTAAAGTGGTATTAGTTTTATTGTGTTTGAAGTTAATCACTACATATTGTTAACTATTTCATTTTCCGCTAACCGCTAGCAGTTATTAAACTGCGACTTTAAACATTTTATATTACATTAAAAATTTTAATTTTTTGTGAAATTTTGGGGTTATGACCGGTCCAGAAGGGGCTTGGAGTGTAAGAAGATGAAAGTGGTAAATGAGCATTCATGAAACATTGCAAGGATTGGAAAACTGGAACATAGGATTTTTGTTTTTGAAAATATACTTTTAAGGATATGAAGATACGGATAATATGGGGTTTTTACCAAATGCGCGTTGGATCATGGGATCTATGGGAGCTATTGGTACAAAAATTGAAGTTTTCTAAAGAGAGAGTGTAGGGATCAACTAGTTGACCTATATGTTGAATGAGATGTTGGAAGATGCTGAGGATGCATACGAAAAGGGTAACCCATTTAATTATTCATAGTTGTTAATTGTGATCTCTTTTGTCGCATGGGGAGAAATGCCAAACTACCAAGGAGTATATGTCCTAGTCCAATGCCGAGGAGCTCGATACCAAAATATCCGATTAGACAAAGAGAACCCTTAGAGAAAGAAAGATAATAATATTGAATTTTCCTACAAGGGGAGGAAATTAGGTATTTTGTTAGGCAGTAGGCTAGAATCACTGAGAAAATCATCAAACAATTTCGTAATATTATCATATTCTCGGTTGGGGCTCATCACATTTTTTTGGAACTGCTACTTGATACCCGCAAAAGCAGTGTTTATCCACGTAGTTTTAGCTAACTATTGTGAACATTAATGCATTCATTCAGAACTGTCCTGAAGAGTGGAAATTCCCTATCACAGAGGATCAAATATTTGCAGAAGAGGAACCACGACTGGGTGACCCATTGATGAAGAAGAATGGATACTGGGGGGAAGATCCACCAGTAGGAGAAACCCAAAGAATCTCTCCCATCAACATAAAAAATGAATCTAGTGCAACCCCGACAGATCCAGAGTTGGGGGGTAAAATAAAAAAGTATAAAAAGAGTCACAATAAGAGGAAGGTCGATAGATCATCTAGATTCATTTGTATTACCAATGATTATTACAGCCTGATCTTCGACTCGGATGGAGGAGGTAGCCAGTGAAAGCTGCAGGAAGATGGAAGAAAGGAAAATTGAACTAGTAAGAAGCATTACTAATTTAATACATATGCTTTGTACTGTGGTAAAAGAAGTAAGACTAGCAGTCAACCAAACACCATACTCGACTGTGTCGCGGGACCAAGCTGGCCCATTTGACGAGAAACTTGTCGAGGCATAAATGACGGCCCCACGAACAAAGATTCAAGTTTCTTGTTAAGCACTCAATTTGGGAATGTCAGAGCTTAATGTGGTCGTCAAGGACCTTGGTGATGTGGCTTTTGATTTTTCTGCAGTGCTTATGTGTCAATTGCATACCATTCAACATGCTGTAGTGGAAGAGATGAAAACATGAGAATGTAAGATATTTTATCAGCTAAAGTCATCAAATAAAATTGTGTCATCATTGAAGCATTCAACCAAGGAGATTAAGAATAAAACAAAGAATTGGCACGATGTCATGTAGTGACTAGAAGCAGCTGTCACACTGACTTGTAGAAACTTCATAGATGAAGGAATCACAACAGTGATGTTTGCAGAAGAAAAATATTCATACTATGTGAGATCTCCAAGGACCTCTACAAGAGAGTCACAAAGTTTGAATAAAAGATGACACCTAGTATACCACCATAGGTACTAGAAGATCCGAAAAAAGAAGCAACTAAGGCTATGCAAAATATTGAAGAGGAAGAAGTACTCAGTGCTAAATAGGTCGAACAGGTTTCGCACTCATGGGAATCCTTAATCAATGATGAAGAGCTTGAAAAAGTTACAGAGCAGTTGCATACTACAAAGGAAGAATTTAACAAGTAGAAGAATTATCTGAAGAAACTACTGACAGTAGAGAAAATGGCCAAGGCTACCAACATCAATAAATTACAACAGAAAGTATCCAAACTGTGAAACCAGCAGTAGAAAAGAACCGATCGAGTCGCAGAGTTGCAAGCAGAAGTAGAAATGATAACATGTATTATTCAACATGTTTATGATAAGTTGCAACAATATTTGGCTTCGACGAAGATTACAAATTCGAAACACCTCACTTTTGAACTTGTGGTAAAATTGAAGACAATGGAAGAAGAAGTGCGACAGGAAACTGAACAAGTTGTGAAAATCTTTTAGGATTTTCAAAGAAAGCTCACATTGAACGATATTTCAGACTAATGTGGCTCGGGACGAGCCACAGGTGAGTGTTGGGGTCCTGTTGTCCCTAAGAAAAAGTTATGACAGAAGGAGTCATGACAAAAAGAGGAATAAAGCAAGTCGAAAATATGAGTTTGACTTAATTTTGGGAAAGAGCTAGTTAGACTAAAAGCTTACTTTTAGTAATAAAACATGATTGTAATTTGGGCCGATAGTGCCTACTTTTAGATGTAGTAGGATGAGTTAAAATAAAAAGGCATCCTATCAACTGACAGTTGAGGGTCAGTCAATGATTGAATTCAAGAAGTGTAAAAGAATCATAAGGAATTACCAAGCCCAAAATGTATCCTAAATAAGAAAAAGGTAGAGAGAGATAGGAAAAAATGAGAGAGAAAAATAGAATATTATGATATTTTTGCGATAACTTTTGATCCCAAAGTTGGATTAGGGCATTCTTGGTAGTGTTGGAAAGGTCTCATCAAGGGATACAACTTTTTTGTTTTTAGCTTCACGATATTGCTCATAGTTTTTCCATAACGTGCATTTTTAAAATCTTTCCATGAGTAATCTTGAAAAGCATTAAGATGTTTTTCGAGATTCCTCATGCCTAGATTTAAACAAATGCACGCCCTGATTAAACTATGAGGAACATCGTGAAGCTCAAAACATAAAATTTGTATCCCTCAATGAGACATTTCCAACGGTACAAAGAACGCCTCAATATGACTTTGGGATCTAAAGTTATCGCAAAAATACCATAATATTCTCTTTTTCTCTCTCAATTTTGCTTATCTCTCTCTACCTTTTTCTTATTTAGGATAGATTGTAGAAGAGGGTAAAATGTTATGATAAAATCTTAGAAAAGCATCGACCGAAGATGTGTGTAGGTTAATCAATGGGTGGTTAGGAAAAATAGTGGAATAGAGACTAGAGAGCATGAGACGAGAGAGAGATGTATGAATTGTAAAGACGATATAAATAAGAGTCAGTAAGCTCAGTGCACAGACCAAAGGTGCTGAGCCAATTCTCATGCAAGATGAAGAGAACATTTGTGATTTTTCTTGGATCAATTTCCACATTATATCTTGTCTTTATGTGTCTTTAATGTCTATGCTTTATGTCAAATGCATATCTGTTGTGAATGAGTTGATATAAATGTGTCGTGCAGACTCTGCTACGAATGAACTTGTATATCTATGTGTGTCACACATTGAATGATTTAAATATGTGTTAAATGCTTTATGTTATATGTTATTATATATTTTGATGGATTAGTAGGCTACAGTCTTAGTTGAATGTATGAAAAATGACTCAAGTGAGACTTCATCTGCATCGTAGGTGTTACCGATAGAGTTCTCCTCTATCGGGTTGATATCTTGGGTGTTGTTTATGAACAAAGGATCTGAACCTTGGTGGATATGAAGCAATCCAACACTTCACATTTCTAGGATCATCATCAGTAATAGACAAAGCAAAATGAGAGCGAAAATCAGGAGGGGAATACCTTTCTGGTTGCCTTGTTTCTCGAGATGATCTACTCAAAAGTGGGGTATGAGGTTCTTCTTCTTCTAATTCATCTTCTTCTATTGAGTCAAATTATTCACCTTCGAACTCAAATTCTATCTTATTTGGTTCCTTTTCCATTGGAGTCACTTCCTATCTAGGGACTTCTTTTACCACTCTAAATTCAACATCTCAATTATAAACATAATTCTTTGTTACAGGATTCCAAAACTTTTGACTTTTCATACCATCTTTATAGCCAAGAAAGATACATTTTTAGCTTTATTATCCAACTTTCTCCTTTTCTCCTTTTGAACGTGTACATAAGCATCACATCCACAAACTTTTAGATGCTTAATAGAGGATTTCTTACTAGTCCATACCTCTTGTGTAGTTTTGTCAACCAATGTTGATGTGGGTGATAGATTTACCAACATGTTGTCTCCACAACCTCTGCCCAGAATTCTTTTCCTATCCCAACACTGCTTAACATGCTCCTTGCCTTTTCCATCAGCATCCTATTCATCCTTTTGGAAAATCCATTATGTTGAAGTGTGTATGGAGTAGTATTCTGCCTTGCTATACTGCACTTCTTATAGAAATTCTCGAATTCATTCCCGTGGAACTCTCCACCATTATCTATCCTCATCACCTTTATTTCATTTTATGTCTGGTTCTCTATAAGAAACTTAAATTCTTTAAACTTAGAAAATACTTCAAATATTTTTTGAAGAAAATAAATCCATTTGTTCCTTGATAAATCATCTATAAATTAAACATAATACACAAATCTACCAAATGATGGAATATGCACAGGTCCAAACACATCACTATGTACTAACTCTAAAATTCCCTTTGCTCTTGCAGCACCAGATGCAAATCTTACTCGATTACGTTTTCCATATATGATATGTTCACTTAAATAAAAATTCAGAGTGCAATCAATCATACCTTCAACCATACCTTTACCTTGTAATGCTTGAAGATCCTTTTCTCCGATATGCCCTAATCTTTGATGCCATAGCATCGTCTTTCCTCCTAATGCAGTTAGGGTACTATCATCCTTACCTCCTTCCTAAGGCACAACAGAACCGTTACATTCATCAATGATGGTGCTTACCAATAGTTTGAACAGAGTTCCATACCAAACTCCCATCATTAATACCATTGATCCTTGAACCATTTTTGTAACCACAATCTCCACACACAGTCTTTACACCTGCAACATCCATATTTTCGACAAATATTATCAAGTTTCTCACTCAATTTGGAATGTATAGCACTCTAGGTATAGTTCTAATCCTTCCATCTTTGAGTTTCATCTTAACTCTACCCCATCCAACAATATTGGCTGGTGAATCATATCCCAAGTACACATATCCTCCATTGTATTTTTCATATTCATAGACTACTCTCTATGAGGGTTCATATGACATGACACACTTGATTCAATCATCCATATATTACATTTTGAATTATTACCCATGGAATCTAGGTACACATCCCTCCTTCTTCTTGGGAGGTCTTTGCCTATGTGGAAGGGGTATCCTCATATCCCTTTACTTTCTCAACATTCTTATATTTGTAATCATTTTTATAGTTCCCAGCTTTATCACATTTCCAACACTTCCTTATTCCTTTTCCTCGGGATTTAGATCTACCCTTATATTTAGATCTCCTCCCATATCCTTTATTTTTGTTTCTCTCTTGGGGGAAACCTTTAATAGACAAGGCATCCATGCTATGATTATCCATGGTTTTCTGCCTCATATCTTCTGATAGTAGGGATGATACTATTTCATAAAATTTTAAGGTCACTTTGCTAGCACTACCTATTGCAACAATTAGGTTGTCCTGGGAATCTGCAAAGAACACGATAATGTAAAACATTTATCTTCTTCAGCCATTTTAATGCCAACAGAGGTTATATGACTTACCAAAGTATTGTAACATTCAGATGCTCTATTATAGTTTCATTTTCATCCATTGTGAGGTGAAATGGTTTCTTTTGCAGAAACAACTTGTTCACAAGGGATTTTGATTGATACAGATTCCCTATTTTCTCCCAATTATTTACCACACTATCTTCACTAGATACGTTCAACAACGCATATTCTGATAAGCACAATCGTATTATACCCCTCACCCTTCTTTCTAATTTATCCCAATCATCTTATGACGTTCTAGTGGGTTTCATACTCCGATCCACAACAATCCATTGTTGGCGATCTACAAGAAGATCCTCCATTTTGAGTTTCCATAGCTCAAAATTATGGCAGTTGAATTTCTCTGTCTCATTTCTCAAACTGCACACCATTCTCTTTCAATGCACAAATCAATGTTGCAAAGCTCCCACTTAACCCAGGTTTATCACAAATCTAAGATATATCAACTACATAAAACCCTCACCAACAAAGGTGTCTTTTTGATGCCAATAATCGATCTCTGATACCACATGTAAGTTTTAAACCTTTGTATAGAAGCAAAGCATACATATTCTATCACGTCCCCATACCCCATAATGCGGATTATTAAAAATAGATTTTCTTAAAGAACCACTTTGTTCTTCTGATAAACACCGGGTATGGACATTGACCTATTCTCCAACCTTCATCTTGGGCTTAGAACCCCTATACTAGTCGTTCCACCCTTCAATTATCCATTCAGCATCCAGAATGACTATTTTTGAACTAACCTTTCCCTTTCCGTACCTCCGCTTTCGCCTTCTAACCTCGAAATTCGAAAGTCAGAAATCAAATGTGCAAAGGAACTTTCAATGGCCTTTTCGCCTTCTGCCTTTAACACTCTGATTTCGCCTTTCGCACTTCAGAACTCGGAAATAGGAAACTCAAATGTGCAAAGGAATTTTCAACGGCCTTTCTGCCTTTTGCACTCTACTTTACGCCTTTTGCACTTTGTAACTTGGAAATCAAAAACTCAAATGTGTGCAGGCATTTTCAACAGTCTTTCCTCCTTCCTCTTTCCACACTCCGCTTTTTTCCTTCCACACTTTGGAACTGAGAAATCAGAAACTCAAATGTGCTAAGGCATTTTCAATGACCTTTCTGCCTTCCGCACTTCCGAACTCAGAAATCGGAAACGCAAATGTGTGAAGGCATTTTCAATGGTCTTTTCGCCTTTCGCCTTCCGCACTTTGGAACTAGGAAATTGAAAAATTATCTTTTTTCCTTAGAATTCTTTTGCGCTTGCAACTTTCGCCTTCTAACCTAGGACTTTGGAAATCAAAAAACACACTTTCTGCCTTATCTTTTCTTTGGAATTCCACCTTCCTCCTTCCACCTTCTGTATGCGGATCCCAGAAGTCAGAAATCCCACATTCTACCTAGATTAAACTCCTTTCTTCTACCTCCCACATTCCTCCTTCCACTACGGATCCCAGGATGCGGAAACACAATAGTATGCCTTGTTCAATTTTCCCCTTTCCATTTTTCTCTTTCCGCCTTCCGTAGGAAGATTCCAAGGGGTGGAAACACTAAGTCAGAGGCATTTTGACCTCTATAATAGGCTTCTAGCCTCCATGAACTTGGAAAATGCATTACATAAAACACAAGGAAAATGTAGAAGTAAATGCATAGAACATATAAGGCATAAACAATCGATTGGAGGCGCATTCATACACAAGTAAACCTCTACTTGATCATCAACAAGCATTCATCATACTCATAAGCATTCATAAACAAATACATTGCATACACATATTAACAGAGATACTTATATTGATGATTAAGCTATCCCGCAACCAGCTATGTCGTTGCAACGATCCACCAAAACATAGGCCGGTGTGTTCATTAATCTCTCAACACACTGCATGATTTACACAAGGGATTAGGGAACAACAGACTCACACATAGTCAAACATTTAACACACATCTAGGACAACCCCTAGTTGGAATTATCAGATTGTCTAACCAAGCCAACACCTAGTTGGGTTAATAGGATATAGGCTTATTAAGACAACACTTGCATTAAGGGCCAGCCAATCCAACATATGGGTTCATAATCCCCCGAGACCAATCCATCTCTCATAGTTGGGTTAACAGGATGTCCATCCAAGGGTTACACATAAGGCCAATTCAAAACAAGATCCAGCCAAACCAAGATCCAATTGGGTTAACAGAACCCAAGACCAATCCCATCTCTCTTGGGTTTACAGGCTGATAAGGCAGTGGAAAGGTAAAGTAACTAGACTAGTGGCTCACTCAATATCTAAGGACACCTCCACAAGATCTATCTAGCTTGAAATCCACATTACCTGCATCCCAACACAAGGTAGCATCCCTTTCTCTGGTCAACAGTCCCTCAGGTTATGCCTCCCTTCTAGTTCTCTTCAGGGCATGTAGTAAGGATCTACTAGCCACTCTTATCTTCTCTTGAGGTTCTTTTCTGCACTAGGTTACAATTCCATTCCTCTTCTCGTCCACTCCTAAGTCTTTCCTACCAATCAGACCCAAAAATAGGGTGCACAACACAACAACCACATTGTATACCAATAAAATAGGATTTCTCACTCTATAACAGAGAAACCCACTGCAGAAACACCTTCCACGACTCAGGAGAGTGAAAATTGAACTGTCCGAACCACAGACCCATGTTCCCTTTCTCAACAAAGGAAAAACACTTGCAGATAACTCGTTCTATAGTTTCAGGAAGTGAACCAACACGACAATGGGATCAAGGATGGATAATCGTAGACAAAACCATGGTTGTGCAACATAGGTGAATGCACAGCGCACATGAGCAGTCTAGAGAGCTCAAATGGAAGAGTCTATGAACAACGATGGAATGGTTCGAATGAATGATAGAATGTGTTAGCACTCATAATTGCACCCAAGGTTACAAAAAGGTGAACCCTGAGGTAACAACAAAACTGCTTTAGGAAAGGGAGCTCAATTCCCCATTTCCAGAGAGGGATCTCTCGCAAATATATAACAAGGCCAGATACATTGTCACAAAATGAATTTTGGGTATTGGCAGTTGAAACCAATTGAAGACGTATTGAGCTATGGAGTCACAAATCACTAAGAAACATAGAGTAGTTTGCACAGGAAATGTTTGCAAGAGCAGGGTAGCACTTCGGTTACGGTCGACATAAATTTGGGTTTGGTGGAAAAGGAAGAACGATGACAGTCCATCAATGTAGAGCACCAAAAAGATGAATTCTACACCGACTTTGGAAGAGATATTTGGTGAATGTCTAAAACAATGACCAGTAATAGGAATATGAATTCTAAACCATTATACACTATTCAAAGACATGAATAAAACATAACGGAAAGAATAACAGGAAATACATACACATAAGGAAAGAATATTACATACTGTAACTGAGAAATACACAAGAATTCTTTCATTCAAAGGCCGACATTTTTCTTTGTAACTTGTATTAAAATAGATCAAAATTACATAAACACCATAGTCTTACAGGTTCCAACCCACCTTCCTCTCTTGAGGGTATACTTATAGTCTTATTCCCCTGAGACCAACCTCAAAACAGGGGCAAATCAGTTACAAATTGATAAACAAACTCCTAACAAACTCTAACGTAGCACGTTTGACACGATTTAAATAAAATTGTTTCAATATGATGCGGAATACTAAAAATAGGCTTAAAATCCCCTTTTGCATATCTCAGCTCAGCTCTTTAAATACTAACTTCCCTTCACATTCACTTGACGAAATATTTCTAAAATGTTGATTTGTTTGATCAAACCAACACGTACATTGACTTTTCCACCATATACAATTTTACTGATTTATAAAAGCTTAAACAACAAACACTTTCAATATGCGGAATACGGGTGAACAGCTGATATATTTGGCTAAACCATATTGCTTTGCCACATGTATTGACTTGCTGGTAGCATAAAAATTCTGTAGATTTTAAAACTACATTTCGCCGTACAAGTCCACCTTGCAGAATTCATGTGCACCGTGGATTTTCCTCACTGGCAGGTCTGACCGTCCACTGTTTAACATCATTCCACAAATATGGAAATTCAATTACCTCATGCATATTTACAATGCGAAATCTAACTCTGTTGTTGGATGATCCAGGTATTTATCTGAACCGTCGATCCTCCATTTGAATCGTAGTACCATAAATCCCAACATATAAATCATCTCAGGGAATAAAATGACAGATTCCTCTCAGTCGTCACGTGCTCCACCTACTGGTGACCAAGCATACCAACTTCTTTAGCTTTGATTCAACATCAAATGCCAAATGCCATTCTTCACATTCTGACCGCCGAAAGGCAAAATAAAACATAGTAAAATTGTTCTGGTAAACAATTTTCTCCTCATAATGAAGACGCCCAACTGAACCTTTGAGTTCTATAGATTCAAATAGTAAATAGAATTATTAGCCTTATGTTTCTGTAACCTGGATCTTTTGTATTCATTAGATGATGAGAAATGATAGACACGGCCATTTCCTCCATATAAGTACTAATAAGCACCGAATCCAAAAAATAAATGGATCCCAAATCATCACATTCAAGATCATTTTCTGCAATAATTTCTGATATATGGTTCCTCCTTTTCCCAACGACCAAAACCCATATGAAACGTGAACTGAGGAATTTCGTGGAATACTTTACAGCCATGCATACTTTTCCTTACCACCGCACTCTCATGTTCAATATTAAATCGGATTCCAATGATATATCAAACTTACATTTGCGTTTTCATATTTTTGGATTTCATTTTCACATTTATGCTATGGGGAAATATCCCACATGAAAATGTGAGTTTCTGTTTTGAATTGTTTATAAACCCCACGAGTTTCAAATGATATATCAAGTAACAAAAGAAAGGTTATGAAGTAGCCTTGCCAATATGGCGCTTGGACTTTATTGGGAAGACTTTGATGTGTGGTGAGTGGGCCCAAACTTGGCATGAAAAACTAGAGCTTGGGTTTTGACCCCATATCCTTTTCCATAAAAATATCCAAATCCAAATAGGCCTTTGGGTTTATAAAAAATAAACTTCATTTACTTTTACAAAACAAAACTTTGGCCTCCTTTCATAAAATATACTTCATAAACTTTTGTAAACTTTATTCATAATGAATAATTTTTTCTTTATAAAATATTTCATTTTTAACCAAAGGCCTTTAACTCCTTTTTGACAAATTAACTCCTTTTTTGCTTGTCAAACCTGGTAAATTTCATGTGTTAATCAATGAGAGAGAATTTGAAGTGGCCAAATTATCAATGAAGTTTTGAAATATTTAAGGTAATAAGACCAATCTGCGACAAAAATAAAACAGTGCTAACAAGTGGCTCCAACTAGGGATGTTATCCTCCCTGTGAGGTAGCAAAGAACCCCGTAGACCAGGTTCCAAATCCATTGGGATGCTCCCAATATTTCTCTGAAACTTTGATTTGTAACCATCACTGAAACCATCCTGCCGCATAAACCCCTGTCAACCTGTAACATGTCACCTGTCTTTGAAACTAAAACTAAACTCATATTGAAAACTGTTGAAATAAAAATGGTCACCGTGTTGAGATTATTCACGCCTACTTACCTACCCTACTTGACCCAATACAAATGCCCAGTCAAGTAAACTTTGACTTCCAATGAAGCCAATCAAGTGAATGATCCCATAAACCAACTTTCCCTTCATGCTTAATCAAAAACAGAGATGGCAGACTTAATGGCACAAGGTTATAATAAATAAATTGATCTTTACAGTAGAGATATAACTAGCTAGTACCACTGCCGAGCTTCTCCATGTACTCTGCCACTGGATCATAAAAAACATGACAGCCTCCAAAAAATTCTGTCATTTTCTTACCATGAGATTGTTGCTCAAAAAGAAACTCCCTTTGCAAATCCTCAAATTGTTTTTCAAAATATCCTTAACAAGAATTCTCATGACAATACTCAACCAAGACCTCTACAAATTCATTCAAAATTTCTGATTTTACAACTTCATTATTTCCATGCATTTCAAAAGAAATATCACTATGTTCCTCAATAGGCTCAAGCAAACAGATTTCTTCTTGACAAAAAATTTCTGAATTTGAAAAACAAAAAGGAACATCCATTAGAGAACCCTCATCTTCTTCTTTGGTATTCAAATCTTCATTGCATACTGCTGGTTTTTCTATAGGCTGGGATTGATTGCATAATTGTTCTTCTTGCTTATCATCCATTCCAAGAAAGTTTATACCTTCATCCACAATCTCAAATTTCTATTTTGATCAGAAACTTTAAGTCTCTCTTTCAACCACTCAAATGAAGAAAAACACAAAGGTAAACAATCACTTTCAACATTTTTACTGTCCACTTTGTTTTCATACTTTTGATCTTGGATTGCAATGAGATTTTATTTACTAACAGAAATTGTGACAGGCTGATTGCATTCTTCAGAAAACAAATTAGTACAACCATCTCCTTTCAAATCACTGGGTTGATCATCTTCTACAAGCAAAGAGGGCTTTATATATTCCTGTAAATCTTCAGGTGAAATTTGAATTTGATCAACACGCAAAGGTATTCCTTCAACCATTTTTTCAAAATCTGATTTCTCTTTACTTGCAATTTCAGAAAATAAACATGTGGGAGGACCACAAAACTGATATTTTCCAGAATTGTCATTTTTGATGTAATCAATTACATAAGTATTGTAACTTTGAAGAGATTGTTGTTGCAAAAATGAATTTTCTGATTGGGGAGGAGCATCCTCTTCTTGTAACAAAATTTTGAAAGTTGAATAATATGAGGAAGGGTTTGATTGACAATCCCAACCTCTTTCTTGGTCACACATAGAATGACAAGAATGATGCAAATCATTATCAGTTTTAGGAAGAGAGATACAACTGGTTGAGACAGAGCTTTGATCTATGTCAACTTCAATAAGGGAAGACAGTACTAACTGTTGGGAATTTTCTTGAATATCATGGCAATTGGTTTGTCTTTCTTTTTGAGTTGAGTATTCATGTAAGATCTCTAAAACCTCTTCGTCCAAATACTGATCATCACCACGTTCGTCTTTCACATTTTCAATGAAATATTTATTGTGTGTGCAACAATCTTGAATCGACAGCAGAGAAGGATACTGATCTTTGAAACGTTCATGAAATAGTGTATGAAAGTATTTAAGGGAGGATAAACTCTGTGATGGTAATCCCTCATACCATGACCTAGCATTTTCTTCTAAACTAGCCCTGAATAATTTCATTAAAGAGTCTTCATGCCATCCAACCCCCAGCTTATGTATATGTTTATGAAATCTAAACAAATGAATGGTAGCATCATCACCCTTTTGATCCTTGAATATTGGAAGATATGTTTTCCAATTTACAGGAGGTACTCGATTGGGATAACTAGGAATGAAAGCAAGATTCATAGGAGCATACCTTACAACCCAAGAGGTCATCTTGATGGTGGAGAAACTGAATTAGCTCCTCAAAATTTGCAACCCTCTTTGATAGTGGAGTTGCCATAGAACATTTTGAAGACTGGATTCTTCGCAGATGGAGTTGCCAGGTGAAAAGAGACATGACCTCCTTGATGCTTAACCATTGTTTCACCATCAACAGTGAGATCTAAGACTTCCATTCATATCCATGGAAGATTTAAAACCTCTCCCCGTATCTGTCTTCCTGGCCACCGGTCTCCCCAGTGGAGTGACCTTCCAGAATATTTCAATGGAGTTGCCAGGGAAAATGATACAACCTTTTTAACATGCAGGAGTCTTTGTTTTTCCATAGAAACCCTTTTTCCTTAGAATCTTTGTCGTTTTTCCCAGGGATGATTTTCAATTTCGTCCCCAACAACGATGCTAGTTTGTTGGCACTCAGAATCGCACCCAAGGTTGCGGAAAGGTGGACCCCGAGGTAACAACAAAACTGCTTTAGGAAAGGGAGTTGGCTTCCCCGTTTCTAGAGAGGGATCTCTCACAGATATATAACAAGGCCAAATACATTGTCACAAAATGAATTTTGGGTATTGGCGGTTGAAACCAGGTGAAGATGTATTGTGATATGGAGTCACAAATCAGCAAGAAACATAGAGCAGTTTACACAGGAAATGTTTGCAAGAGTAGGGTAGCACTCCAATTATGGTCGATATAAATTTGGGTCTGGTGGAAAAGGAAGAACGATGACATTCAATCAATGTAGAGCACCAAAAAGATGAATTCTACATCGAATTTGAAAGATATATTTGGTGAATGTCTAAAACAACGGCCAAAGCATAGGAATACAAACTCTAAACCATTATACACTAGTCAAAGACATGAAGAAAACATAATGAAAAGAAGAACAGGAAATACATACACATAAGGAAATAAGAGCATCGACCGAAGATGTGTGCGGGTTAATAAATGGGTGGTTAGGAAAGTGGTTCCGCACACATCTGATAGTTCCATGACTACCTCCTTTATAGCTTGTTCCAGTGAAGTCTGCTTTTGGGCTTGGGCTGCCAGGTCTTCTTGTTGGCGCTTGATAATTTGTTTGTGTGCCTTTGCTTTCCTGGTTGCCTTGGCTACTTGATATGCAACCGCATTTTCCTGGATTTTGACCTCTATGGCAGAGGCATGTTGAATGGAATATATCTATGGCAAGGTTAGCTTAGAGAAATCCAAAATTAATGTGTCCAAGCTATGGACACTTACCTCTTTTTCTGCTTCTTCTGTAGAAAATGCTTGCGTGGGAATTTCTATTCTTGAGGGCGGGAGCAGCACTAGCATCGCTAGAGTGTCTACTGGGTCTACACCATAGGTTTCAGCTTGCATGGTGTCGTGCACTTCTACAGCGATCTCTTCCATCCGGTTAACTTTCATAGTGAGGGAAGCCGTCTAGTTGGTTTTCCTGCTCGTGATCTTACCCAAAGTTTTCTCAGCTACTTCGGTGACCACCTCACTAAGGATTTTTCTTCGCCGACATTGGGTGGGTCTCGCTCTTCTTCTTCTTCTTCTTCTTGGGAGTCATCCTGATGCTCCTAGGTACCGGTATTGGTGCGGTCCTGGGTTGGGTTCTCTTGTGGACCCCCTTGCGGCGCTTGCTGTTCTGCAAGAACCTCCTCATACTGGCTAAACCATTCCTTAGGCCATTCTTTGATTTCCCTTTTGATATCCGCATCTCTGAGGATAAAGAAAGTTGAGAGTGCCTGCTTCTTGGGGTCATTGTGCGGATGTAGGATGATGTTGTGCAGCCCTTCCTAGAAGTGAATGAATGGATACCTGGCCACTGTCGCAGGTTTCAGCCAATATTGCTTGCGCATAATCTGTCTGAGCCTTTCTCAATGGAGAAACAATGCAAGCTTTGTATCGGTCTTGCGCTTACTTTCCTTGTGGTCCTAGAGGGTATGAAATGGCATGCCAAGGAGCTCTACTGGGATCTCCATGGGTTGATAATCTAGTGGCGGAGTCCATGTTGCAAATGAGATCAGAATTAAAAGCCAAGAAAAAGTGGAACTTCACCGTGGGAAGCTCCCGAGCTTCAAGCGTGTCATCCATCAGTTTGTTCAGGAGGAACTGTGACTAGTTAATGTGTACTCCTTGCACACACTTTTCTTCTAGCTCTACTGTTGCGACAGTGGACTCAGTAGGCCTCATCTTATGCAGGACCTTACTGCACAAGATTTTTTTTGCAGCCCTTACAACACTGCCATCAATAGAGCTAAGGAGGAAGCCCTTTCCGCTGCAGACAAGCTGGTACTTGGTCTTCATGTCGTTCTTGTCTAGTTTTTCCATGTCCTTGTGCAGGTACAGTGCCGGGTCGACTCCTTGCTGCAGAAGACTTGTGATGGCCGATACCAGGTCCAATGTTACCTCATATGCTTGTCCAACCAGAGGTAGCATCCATGGAAGCATACCAGCAGCTGCTTGACATACATCTCGACTGAGGCAGAGCAACCAAAAAGTGGCATAAGGAGCAGGTTTAGGATACCTAACTGCTCCAATCCATGTGCCCACTCCATTGCAGAAACAACGCCTTCATTTGGCGGTTCATCGGGCTCTACGACCATGAATTGATTTTTGGACAGTTCTTGTTTCCTGGTGTCGTAGTATTCAAATTTCAAGTCTTGGAGTTTGGGAGTGATGGCATCCGGAGACCGTGTGACTCCTTCTAGAATGGTGGGCTCTTCTAAAAGTTCATGTGCATCCATTGGCACTCTTGTGGCGCCTGGCTTCCTCGGTGATAAATACAGAGGTAGCAAGTTCTTTTCTTCATCAGTCAACTCTACCTCTGGTGGTGATGGTGGTGGAGGAACCGGGTTGGCTCTGCAGGCCTTGGGTATCTTCGTTATGGGGCCAGAGGAATTGGAGAGGTCTGCACCCGATGGGGCTTTGGCCACAAAAATTTGGGCTTTGGTTGGTTGTACTGGTGGTCAGGTTGCAGGTACGTGAGTTAGCTGGCCTCCTGCCGATGGAAGACGTGGTGGCCTCTGTGGTGGTTTCTATGGTGCCTTCAGCTTAGCCTGCGTCTTCTTCATCTTTTTCGTGGGTCGACTGGGTTTAGGGATGTAAGGCACCTCTACTATCGGGCAGGGTAAAGCTGGTGAAACAATGGAGTCTTCACTGTCACTAGATAGCTCAATAATCATGGGATTCAGCTTTGAGGGGGGGGTTTTGGTTCACTCAGCAGGCTCGACTCTCTGATTTCTTGGCTCGGTAAGGTAATGTAAATGTTACAATGACAGAGATAACTACTTTTTATAGGAAATCGAGCCCCCCAGCTGTGATTGGCTGCAATGATGGACCATCTAACGGAGCACATGGGATCTTCCTTCATCACTTTTACTTGCACACTTAGGTTCCACCATGTAATTGTCAGGGTAGTTAAAGGTAATACGACCGATGGGACCAAAAATCCTGTCTCCATTCTCCTCAGACTTTCCAAATTAATGCTACTGACCTGTCACTAGCTCCAAACCTTTTGGGAATTCTCGTGCAGTTAACGGTTCGTCGATGTCTGCTAGTTGTCTGGCACTTCCCGCTAGTTGTCTCTTAGCTGGTTTGTTGGCGGTTTTACAGTGTAACTTCCTTTTCTCATGCCAGGTTGCATTGGCGATGCTTCTCACATTGCTTTCCTCCCTTTAGATCATTTTTTTTTTGCTACTGAGCGCCCCAGCCTTATGGGACTGTATGGCACCTCTACTATTGGGTATGGCCTTCAGGGACGTATTGAACCTCTAATACCATAATATTCTCTTTTTCTCTCTCATTTTTTCGTATCTCTCTCTACCTTTTTCTTATTTAGAAAACATTGTAGAAGAGCGTAGAATGTTATGATAAAATCTTAGAAAAGCATTGACCAAAGATGTGTGTGGGTTAATCAATGGGTGGTTAGGAAAAATAGAGGATCAGAAACCAGAGAGCATGAGATGAGAGAGGGATGTATGAATTGTAAAGAAGATATAAAGAAGAGTCGGTAAGCTCGGTGCGCAAACCAAAGGTGCTAAGCCAATTCTCATGCAATATGAAGAGAACATTTGTGATTTTTCCTAGATCAGTTTCCACATTATATCTTGTCTTTATGTGTATTTAATGTCTATGTTTTATGTCAAATGCATATCTGTTATGAATGAGTTGATATGAAAATTTTGTGCAGAATCTGTTATGAATGAACTTGTATATATATGTGTGTCACACATTGAATGAGTTAAATATGAGTCAAATGCTTTATGTTATATGTTGTTATCTATGTTGACGGATTAGTAGGCTACAGTCTTAAATGAATGTATGAAAAATGAAGTGTATTTACTGGGTTTCGTTTGAGTGATCAGATCTTATTGTCAGAAGGAAATCCCCAACATAATTGTAGAAACATGGTTATGGCAATCATAAGATATCTTAGGTGAGACTTCATCTGCGTTGTAGGTGCTACCGACAGAGTTATCCTCTATCGGGTCGATATCTTGGGTGTTGTTTACAAACAAAGGATCTGAACCTTGGTCGATATGAAGCAAGCCAACACTTCACATTTCTAGGATCATCATCAGTAATAGAGAAAGCATAATGAGAGAAAAAATCGGGAGGGGAATACCTTTCTGGTTGCCTTCTTTCTTGAGATGATCTACTCAAAAGTGGGGTATGAGGTTCTTCTTCTTCTAATTCATCTTCTTCTGTTGAGTCAAATTATTCACCTTCTAACTCAAACTCTATCTTATTTGGTTCCTTTTCCATTGGATTCACTTCCTATCTAGGGACTTCTTTTACCACTCTAAATGCAACATCTCAATTATAAACATAATTCTTAGCTACAAGATTCCAAAACTTTTGACTTTTCATACCATATTTATAGCCAAGAAAGATACATTTTTCAGGTTTGTTATCCAACTTGCTCCCTTTCTCCTTTTGAACATGTACATAAGCATCACATCCACAAACTTTTAGATACTTAATAGAGGATTTCTTACTAGTCCATACCTCTTGTGTAGTTTTGTCAAACAATGTTGATGTGGGTGATAGATTTACCAACGTGTTGTCTCCACTACCTCTGCCTAGAATTCTTGTCCTATCCCAACACTGTTTAACATGCTCCTTGCCTTTTCCATCAACATCCTATTCATCCTTTCGACAAATCCATTATGTGGAGGTGTGTATGGAGTAGTATTCTGCCTTGCTATACTGCACTTCTTATAGAAATTCTTGAATTCATTCACGTAGAACTCTCCACCATTATCTATCCTCATCACTGTTATTTTATTTTATGTCTGGTTCTCTACAAGAACCTTAAATTATTTAAACTTAGAAAATACTTCAAATTTGTCTTAAAGGAAATAAATCCATGTGTTCCTTGAGAAATCATCTATAAATTAAACATAATACACAAATCTACCTAATGATGGAATATGCACAGGTCCAAACACATCATTGTGTACTAACTCTAAAATTCCCTTTGCTCTTGTAGCACCAGATGCAAATCTTACTCGATTATGTTTTCCATATATGAAATTTTCAAAGAAATCAAATTCAGATTGCAATCAGTCATACCTTCAACCATACCTTTACCTTGAAATGCTTGAAGATCCTTTTCTCTGATATGCCCCAATATTTGATTCCATAGCATCGTATTTCCTTCTAATGCAACTAGGATATTGTCATCCTTACCTCCTTCCTAAGGCACAACAAAATTGTTACATTCATTAATGATGGTGCTTCCCAATAGTTTGTACATATTTTTATACCGAACTCCCCTCACTAATACCATTGATCCTTGAACCATTTTACGACCACCATCTCCACACACAGTCTTTGCACATGTAGCATCCATCTTTTCGACAAATATCAAGTTTCTCACTTGATTTAGAATGTGTAGCTATCTAGGTAGAGTTCTAATCCTTCCATCGTTGAATTTCAACCTGATTTTACCACATCCAATAATATTGGTTGGTCAATCATCTCCCAAGTACACATATGCTCCATTGTGTTTTTCATATTCATAGAACCACTCTCTATGAGGGTTCATATGACATGACACACTCTATTCAATCATCCATATATTACGTCTTGAATGATTACCCATGGAATCTAGGTACAGGTCCCCTCCTTCTTCTTAGGAGGTCTTCACCTATGTGGAAGGGGTATCCTCACATCCATTTACTTTCTCAATGTTCCTAGATTTGTAATACTTTTTATAGTTCCCAGCTTTATCGCATTTCCAGCACTTCCTTATTCCTTTTCCTAGGGATTTAGATATACCCTTAGATTTAGATCTCCTCCCAGAGGCTTTATTTTTGTTTCTCTCTTGGAGGTGACCTTTAATAGACAAGGAATCCATGCTATGATTATCCATGGTTTTCTACCTCATCTCTTCTTATAGTAGGGATGATACTATTTCATCAAATTTTAAGGTCGCTTGGCTAGCACTACCTATTGCAACAATTAGGTTGTCCCAAGAATCTGCAAAGAACACAATAATGTAAAACATTTATCTTCTTCAGCCATTTTAATGCCAACATAGGTTATATGACTTAACACAATATTGTAACATTCAGATGCTCTGTTATAGTATCATTTTCATCCATTATAAGGTGAAATAATTTCTTTTGTGGAAGCAACTTGTTCACAAGGGATTTTGACTGATACAAACTCCCTATTTTCTCCTAATTATTTACTGCACTATCTTCTCCATATACGTTCAACAACACATAGTCTGATAAGCACAATCGTATTATACCCCTCACCCTTCTTTCTAATTTACCCCAATCATCTTATGATGTTCTAATGGGTTTCGTACTCGGATCCACAACAATCCATTGTTGGCGATCTACAAGAAGATTCTCCATTTTGATTTTCCATAGCTCAAAATTATGGCCATTAAATTTCTCAATCTCAATTCTCGAATTGCTCGCCATTCTCTTTCAATGCACAAATCAATGTTGCAAAGCTCCCACTTAACCCAGGTTTATCACAAATCCAAGATCTATTAATCGTGTAAAACCCTCAGCAACAAAGGCATCCCCTTGATGCCAATAATGGATCTCTAATACCACATGTATGTTTTAAACCTGTGCAGAGAAACAAGCATACATATTATTTCAAGCAAAACATAGATTACACCACAACATTCACACATAAAACACAGAGATTTACCCTGGAAACCCTTAACCGGGAATACCAACAAACCTTGGATTCACACCTCCTATTTTCTCATTATCATTATGAATCCCTCACAATACAAAATACAGGTATTCAACAACGTCCAATACCCTAAGCCATTAACCCAGATTAAAAAAAAACTCCAATCCCTTAACTGGGATTAAATTACATATTTTTTAGAAAATTCTCCAAAATAGCCAAAACAACCCAAAAATGTTGGCTCATTGTGCTCGCATCGAAAACATCCTAATGGTGTCTATTTCTGATTGAAAATAACCTACTAATATCTTTCTAGGAAGGTGCCAACATGGATCGTTAGGCACACCGCTGACAGACACACCTCCCCCCTACACTCACATGCAAAGGATATAACATATACCCAACAAAATGGATGACCATATGTTGATAATTAAAAAGAATGTGAAGAAAATATATGTTGAATTTTGTCTATGTGATGAAAACATATACTCATTATTCCATAATGCTCTATTAAAGTTTCTAAACACTATAACATCTACTTTGACTCTTTGTTCTCTTATATAATGCACATGTGATTTCTAATACCAACACTCCCTTGATTCTCTACTCAAGATGTGGTAACTTTTGTAGTGTCTATACATGTAGCATCCAACATTCTTCTTAGAATATCCTATATGCTTAACATAACTTTCTTCTTTAGCCCATCATTATGCCATTCCTGTGAATATTTGGAGTCAACATCTTTCTATGCATTAACACTAAATGAATTCTATGCATTAACACTAAATGGATTATTTTGTGCTTCTCTTTCATGCCATCTCTATTAATGTTCTTCTTCCCTCATGTAAAAATTATGCTCGTAGTTCACTATTCAGCTTCCTCCAAAATCTCTTTACCTCTTCCTAGGCACCTTTCTAGAAGGCATCTTCCAAAGTGAAAATGTCAAACATATAAAACTATTTCTAAATTAATATGAGAAAGTACTATATATCAATGAACTTGGTGACTAAGTTCTTCTCATTGTCCATCATTATGATTTTAAAATTGTATGGCTAAATTCTTGGATGCATGCATTTAATAATGAATTGAACATTTTTCATAAGCCTTACGATTGTAATGGCCTCTTTCAAGTAATTAATGGGGTATACCTTAGTATTGACAATAAATTTAAACTCAACTAAGTTATGCTATTAATAGTGTCGAGTTTCAGTTTTTACTTGTGCAATTTATGCTACCAATGTAGTGAAGCCTCTTCTCTCATTTGCAATTTTGCAAAAGCAACCTTCTTCTCATAAGTGTGTTTTTGCACTTCATGGTATGATTTTGTCTACATGACCCAATCATTGAGTTTAAGTGCAACCACTTCACCACTATATGAATAAATCTCCACCTTAGTGTCCACATTTTGTGAGGATCCTAGGTTTAAAAATGGTATAGGGTAGGAGGAATTAGGTTGACAGTTGAAACCATTTACTAAGAGTAATTTAGGTTCATGCCAACTTGTAGTTTTAAGATGATGTGTTTTAAACCCTAAAACAATTGAATGACATAACTCGCTTAACCATATACGATTGCAAGTTGACTTATATTGAGATGTATAATTCCTTCCTACAACACCTCAAGTTCGTTATGAGATTAATATACAAACTCAAATAATCAACTATCAGTGGAACAACTAATAAACGAATTCTCAAACTAGGACATTCCACAAAGTAACCCATTAGGCATTCTTTGGGTAGTAACAAAGACTAAACTTGTATTAACAAAGTAGATAACAACATCCAAATAAATTGAATGAAGAATGAAGCCATTATGTAATAGAATGATCTACTAAAAAATTGATAATATTGTTTCCCCTCTAGTCAAATCCCTATCTAATTATAAAACAGTGTGCAATGTCGGGAAAGTGGAAGAGATAAGAGTCATGGAAGACTATCCATTGTCATATTGAAACTTTTCCATATATAAAATGTTGAATCATGGTAAAATTGTTTAATACACAATGTATTACTATGCTTTAATCTATCATTTATCATTTATATGATTGCATTAATACAACATATACATGTAATTACATGTTACTGTTACAACAATCATAATACAACATATACATGTAATTACATATTATTGTAACTAGTTGTAACTTTTAAGTTACAAAATAAAACAATGTAACTAAAATATTCTAGCATATTTACTGCATCATAAATCCCTACCACCACCACTTTCACATGCTCTTTTGTTCCAGATCTAAATTCTATTATATATCCTGAAACAACTTATCCAACTTATCCTTCAAGATATAAAAAAATTAAACTCTTACACAACTTTGAAACAAATTAATGGATTCTTCGAAACCATATAAAGTTAAAAAGTTAAATTATTTACAAAATCAAATAAATAAATAAATAACTTGATTAATCAAACCATTCACATCAAAATTGTTTTTTTTTGTCTAACTTTTAGTGGGTGCTTATTGTTTTCCTCATTTGGTAAGCATTGCATTGCAATGGCACAGAGTTTCCTTATATGAACTAATTGGCCCATTAACTTTTATGTGTGTACATTTTTACCAAGTAATATATTCTATTGACTAAAAACATAAACTAACATTTAAGCCTCTACCTTTTTCTTTCGTGACATGATTGTTTCACAACTTTCAACCATGGATGTCTTTGGATATTGAATATTGAATAAAATTTAATATGAGTATTGAATTTTATTCATAAAATTCAATATTCATATTTAAATAAAGATATTTATTTCACTCACATATATTTAAAATAAATGGTTATTTAAATAAAAATATTTATTTTACTCATATATATTTAAAATAAACTTTTAATAAATATATAATTAAATAATTTTCATTAAAAGAAAATTGGTAGAACCAACAAACATTTATATTCATTTACATAGTGAAATTTAAATTTTTGTAAAAAGCTTTATCACAACATAATGTGATTTCAAAAATATTATTTTTTTACATAATGTTGATTAAATAAATAAAAATATTATTTATTTATTATTAAAAAAAAGATTAATTATTTTGAAATTTTTTTATTTGTCATTATTTGATCATGTAATTTTTGTTAAAATTACAATTTTGTATTGACAAAATTGTTATTTTAAATGAAAAATAAATTTTCAAATCCAAAATGATTTTTGCCAATTCAAATTATTTAAATTGAGCTATCAAATTTTTAAAATTAAACACTTTTATATTAATTAAAAAAAAATTAGACTCCACCAATGTTATTTATCACATCTAAATGTTCTAGGAAAATGTCTTTTCATCTAAAAATATACAATCAAGTTGGGATAGAGGTATTAAATAGTGCCATCCATTTCTATATTTAAAACAACATGTAATCAATTCAAAATTGCAATTTTGAGAATATAATGATAAAGTACAAAAATTCCAACTCTTTTTATGATTGATTAATTTCCATTTGTTTCCAAAAATATTTTATCCAAATACTATAAAATATACTTTTACTTAAAAACATTAATTTTTTTTAGAAATTTAAAATTTAAAATATATTTTATAAAAATATTATTAAATATTTTAAAAATTTATAAAATCACCAAAATTCCTACACTTAATAATAATCTTTTAATAACTTTTTAAATTAAATATATTATACTTTTCTACATTATAGAAGCTTACCATATTATCATAACATAATCCCACCACTTCTTCCACCCACTTCCACCTTCCCTACGATGGTTAACCTAAGATTCTTTGTATTTAATTTAATCTTGTCGAGCTTAATAAAACTATAAGGTTAAGGAAAAGAACTCTCAACTACCTTGATTGTGTTTTGTCTCCCTAAATTTAATAATAAAAAACTATAAACTTTATCTAGAAACAAGTGACAAAGAATTACAAACTTTAGTGGAAAATAGGTTGTGGATGTCTTTTAGCTGCACACTTTTCCATTATGATTGCACTTAATGCTTATCTTATTCCCCTCGCTTCTATCTTTCTTAATTAAGAAGGTCTAGACACCCTGAACTTTCGGAGAATCTGGCATGGATGGTGGAGTGTTCTTTATCTATATTAGGTAAAGGAACACCTTATATCCCTAACAAATCTTGATTATCAAATAAAATATAATAGTTCCAAATAAAAATAATAAAAGTGTATATCTACATGTACCAAATTTAATTATATGTTTCTATTTTTAGACATATAACCTCAACTACAATTATGAAGAACCTTCATGCTTACAACACTTCATAAAAAAACGATGGTGTTATTTCACATAGCTAACCGATATTCTTGAAAAAATAAAATGTTATAATAAGGTTATGGAAAGGCACATTGATGAAAGATAATATAAAAAACTTGGCTACGGTGAAGGACAAATGCTTTGATTAAATATTCATTTGATTGCTTGTAAGGCAGGGCTTGTGCATCTTAATAATAAGAAATTGTTTGGGACATTTCCTTTCCAAGGCAATTTTAAATTGTTTGGAACATCTCCTTTCCAAGATCTTTTTAAAATGTATGGGACACTGCAATCTTGCTATCCAAGGTTAAAAGCTGTGATAGCTCCTTTCCAAAGACATCCATGGTTGAAAGTTGTGAAACAATCATGTCATGAAAGAAAAAGGCAGAGGCTTAAATGTTAGTTTATGTTTTTAGTCAATAGAATATACTACTTGGTAAAAATGTACACACATAAAAGTTAATGGGCCAATTAGTTCATATAAGGAAACTCTGTGCCATTGCAATGCTTACCAAATGAGGAAAACAATAAGCACCCACTAAAAGTTAGACAAAAAAAAACAATTTTGATGTGAATGGTTTGAATTGGCAAAAATCATTTTGGATTTGAAAATTTATTTTTCATTTAAAATAACAATTTTGTCAATACAAAATTGTAATTTTAACAAAAATTACATGATCAAATAATGACAAAAAAAAAATTTCAAAATAATTAATCTTTTTTTTAATAATAAATAAATAATATTTTTATTTATTTAATCAACATTATGTAAAAAAATAATATTTTTGAAATCACATTATATTGTGATAAAGCTTCTTACAAAATTTAAATTTCACTATGTAAATGAATATAAATGTTTGTTGGTTCTACCAAGTTTCTTTTAAGAAAATTATTTAATTATATATTTATTAAAAGTTTATTTTAAATATATATGAGTAGAATAAATATTTTTATTTAAATAACCATTTATTTTAAATATATGTGAGTTAAATAAATATCTTTATTTAAATATGAATATTGAATCTTAGATTTTCACACCTACCTTTAAAATGATCTATACCTTTAACATCTATCCTAAAAAAATCAAAGATTTATAATAAACATCTCCAAAAGAAAAAAAATTAATAATATTAGTGGATCAAATAATTTTGATTATTAAAATTATACTAAATATTTTTGTGTATATATAAAGAATACGAGCATTGCCTTTGTAACCCACCTAATAAATATTTTTATTTATTTGAGCAAACATTATGCTAAAAGTTATTGTAAAGTTTTTATGACCAAGTTGGTCAAAGATAACTCTAATTGAATAATTTATTTATTTTTATAATTAAATGAAGAGACACCTACCCAAAGGAGACTGTTGAAAGAGTGTTCACTGACCCACTGGGAGGAATGAGCAGTTGTAGAAGGCTGAATGACAAGTGGTAGCACTAGCATTTCACTTTATAGCTGTTGCAGGAAGCAAAATCCCTAAAAATGTGGTCATGTTCTCTCAGAGGAGGAAATGAGCAGGTGGCTCATTTAATTTCAAAACTAACCCAAAGACCTAGGAAATCTTATAAATACCATCGAATTTAGAAGGAGGCTCACTACATTCTATTCCAAAGGAATGAACCTTGTGACTACTGCAAACTGAAAAGTTAGGCACACAAGGAATTCGATGAGGGGATAACTAAAGTGAAATTGTTGAGAGTTAAGTCTGCTATTGAGTGCTAAGTTGCAGAGATTTGTGTGTGGATTATTACACAACATCTTCATCCTAGTGGTTCAGTGAACAGGCTCAGGAGTCCTAAGGCAGGTGATCTTGGCTTCTTTCATCAGATGGTTGGGAGGAACGATCTCCTTTGGGTGTTTGTCCCCCTTTTGCAACTATCCTGGTTCTAATATGTTTGCTTATTAGCTGTAAAATTACTTCATATGTTATTGCAAGAATACTTATTGTTTGGAGTATTATTGTCAAGGAAGAATACTTATTGTTTCGAGTATTATTGTCAAGGATGCTACTGTTTATCCCTTTCATAAAATTTATGGTAAATAGTAGAGTATAGTAGGAATTTTTGTTTATATTACATATAATACTTATTGGTTCTGAGTTATAGTATCGAGTTCCTTATAAGTTTCATCTCAATTTAACTAGATTTGGAATCGTTAGAATTCTTATTACTTTTAATAAATGCTAGAATTCATTTAGGGTAGCATTTACAATACTCTATCTAAGATTTAAAAAAAACAAAGAATCTCTTTGATTATGAGCCTTTATTAATAGTCTAAGTTTTCAAAAAAGCCAAACTAGGATTTAAAGAATTCAACCCAAAGCTCCTACAAAAACATGATGTTAAATCTACAAAGTTTTATTAAGTATTAAAATAAAACATCACAACATTAAATAAAAATATATTAAAATTTTAGTCCAATTATATACTATATATCCTAGTTAATCAGAATTGTTTGGAACAAGAACAAGGGTTGAACCCTCGACCCATCTTACTCATAACTTTTCATGGTCGTAAAGGACTTAGTTATCACAAGGGTTTTAGTTTTTCTTAACAAAAATAGTAAACTTAGATCTTCAAACATTGTCACACTGGTTTACAAAAATCTAAGTTTATCCAATAGATTGAGATAGGAAGTAAATCAAACATTTACGGCCCGAGGCTGTAAATAATTTTAATTTAATCAACATCAAACTATAAATTCGAATATAGAAATTTACTAAGTATATATGCTAAGTATATTTATAGAATTGCAAACAATAACAAAGCTTTAAACCCTGCGGCCTCATAGCCCAAGTTTTTCAACTGAAATTACATTAAACTAAGCTTTGGAACAGTGTCCGAATCGTTTTTATAATTCTTCAAATCGAAACTTGTCGTTACCTTTCGGCTAAAACAAGAATTAAAAACTACTTCGCTCTAATAAAATTTCTAACTCATTAACTTTTTGAACCCGAGATCGAATCCCATAGGGACGGGTCTGTTTGCAAGCAAGTCAAACAATTCATAAATTGAAGTCGATAAGCCATCTACTGTCAACACAAATGCCTTATGGCGTGATTTGAAATCATCCCACCATTCCCTTGACACGGTATTATTCTACGATAAGAAGAAACGAAAGACAGAGAAATGGCCTCACGACCCTAATATTACAAATCTTAACTACCACAATAAACCATGAGCGCTGAAAATGAAAAACGACTTTCCAAGCCTTAAATAGTTTTTAAACAAAAATTACAGAGTTAAAGTCAAGACAACATCTAGACTGAAGGTCTACACATTTTCATAAAGTTTAGGAATTAAGGAGACCGTGTTTTTGCAACAATAAAACCCTTATGGGAGTTTTTATAGAACAACAACACATTTACAAGCTTCGGAGTGACAATCAAAACGACTGCTCAAACACTCCTTAGAAATCAAGAAATTTGTCATAGGAGAGCTAAGAAAAACACACTACAGTCTTATCACACCACGAAATGCCTCAAGGGTAGAACCAAAGAAGGTTACCATTGTTTCTTTAACGACAAGGAAACATGGTTTTAAGACCATGCTAGGAGATCGCTGCCACAAGCCAGATTCACAAGTCACAGAGCCATAGGAAAGAAGGTGATAGGTCTTACCAGAGCCAAGACTCCACCACCACAACGAATACTCAAAATCCAAATGCGGCAACCCATTCCGATACCACCTGCACATTGGAAACCATGCAGAGGTCAACACGAGATTGTAATTCATTTCATAATGATGGAAACGATAATGAAAATAACTTACCCTCCAATGTTTTAAAAGACCGCTAAAAGCAGTAAGGGTCTCGTCACCAACGTCGCCATCGTGTTGAACCAGAGCTACCTAAGAAAACAACTCAGGGTAGACAGTCCTCCAAACTTACACAAAGAGAAAACGTAAGTTGCATGCCACGAGCCAACGTTATACAACAAGTCTGATGCGATTTTCCAGAGTCGAGAGGGTGAGGCCATGAAGGTCGAAGGCCAAGGCCAAGAGCTCAGCTCTCTTCCTCTCTGCCTCACCACGACGCATAATCGAAAATGCGGCAATAGACCAAGAACCAAAGTCAAGGAAACACTAAAACCCTTAGGGTTTTTCGATGGGACTGACATGCTTCCCAGCTGGAACATTTAAGCCATCACGTGGCATGTACATTGCCACATTTAATTCAAGAACCTAAACATCAAATCGCTTTAGTTCCAAGCCAATTTGTTTATTGTCGATGCCATAACCTTTACTTTGCATGCTTACATTATCATATGGTAAAGACAAGCCTTATTTTCTTTGTTTTGTGCTTATACCTTTGCTTGGGATTATTTTTGTAAACCCTTAGCTTAGGGCCTTGTTTTTAACTAGGGTATTGTAAGCACTTTTCTTCATCAAATACCTGCAAAAGAGTTACATAAGGGTTTCATTAGCCATAAGAGCTAAGTAAGACCGCTAACCTACCGTCCCACTAGCTAAGTAGGGACAACAACATTCCAAGGAAAACATAACCAACAAGTACAACAACAATAACTAGGGAAAAATATATATATCGTTTCTTTCATCACTGAAGACAATTAAAGTAGCTTGGTGATTTTGTTGTAATAAGTCATTTATTGCTCAAATGGATATAAGCCAATTAAAGATAGTATGAATTCACTTAACCTTCATAAATGTAGTTAAATCTATATTTAAAAAAAAAATATTATGAAAATTTGGAGATATTACAACTTGAGTTATTTTTAATAAAATAAATCATTTAAGTATCATTTTCATGTTTTTTTAAAAGCCATCAAAATTAATAAAAAGTCGTAAATTTATTATTATTTTTAAAAATATTTTATTATAAAAATTAAACTAAACAATTTTTCCAATTAAAATAGAATCCTGAAAATCTATCTATTTTATCTGACTTTGTGGCCTAAGACAATTTAATTTATCATTTTCACAATATTTCTTAAGGCCATCAAATTTCCTGGCAAAACAGAAGCCTGAAAATCTATCTATTTTATCTGACTTTGTGGCCTTAGACAATTTAATTATCATTTTCACAATATTTTTTAAGGCCATCAAATTTCCTGGCAAAAAAAAAGGTTTGTTACCAGAATAGATCATTATCATTCTCATAATTTCTTCCAGGGCAATCAAATTTCCTGCAAAAGCTTGAGGTTTGTTACCAGAATAGCTTATTCTACTCCATTGCTGGCTAATGGCACTAACCAGAAAGAATATTACATTTTACAAAAGAAAAATGACAATTACAGACACAGTAAAATAATGGCACTGACTTTTAGATACCATACGTCATCTTCTTTAATGGCTTGTCCCCGTCTTGTAAGCCAGCCATATTTAAATGAGAGTAATACTTAACATGTACAGCCCGCAATGAATGGATCCCATCACCCATTCCTCCCTCCTGTAAACATCTCTCCTCTACTTCCTCACTCTTCTTTGCTTTTACGTCAGCGGTGACTTTGCTTTCCAATCTTGTCATCATTGTGTCCGTGCAGTTAATATGAGATGACATCTGTGGCGTCATTATTACATTCAGCCGCGGTGGGGTTCGATCCTCTGACCTGCTGCATGGAGCCCTGGCCACTGGCCAGTGGCCGTTTAGGCTGCCCTCCATTAATTGACGGATGGATGGGTTACGGAGTAAATGCCGGTGAGCAGTCCGTCTTGTTTTGCATGGATTATCACGTTCACCTAATCACTTGTAATTAGTTGGTTGCTGCCCAAGTTTTTCGTGAATGTATTAAATGTGGCTCTGCAAGGTCAACAATGGATTTTGAACTTTTGTAATTGAGCCTATCAAATCACTACGGTTAACGTTGCGAATCCTGTGAGTTGAGTAAAAATTCAGCATTGGATCTCAGCACATTTTTTTTTTTCAAATTTAATCCCTCGATAAAGCTTTACGCGTGGATTAACAGATTTCCATCAATTANAATCAAATCTTATGTGTGCATATTTGGTTCAAGTTCAATGTTTTGTACATTTATCAAATTAAAATATCGAAGCGTAAATTTCTTGCAATCCAATTAAAATTTGAGATTTTATGATATCAAAAATTAAAATAGATAACCAATTAAATTTTAAATTTTAAATATATATATATTGATTTTTTTATAATTATTTGTAAAAATATTATTTTTTTAAGAATCTAAAATTAAAATAAATATATATTTTTAATTTTTATGAATAGTATTGGAAACAAATGTTATTAAATATTATATATTTGTATTCTATTGGTCAATTCTATTCAACTACCCTATAAATCTAGTTATTAGTTTTATTTGTTGTTTTTTTCTTTAAAAAATAAATCTCTATTAATTTAATTATGAATCTATTAATCTAAATATAAATTGATTTATTGTTTTTTTCTTTATAAAAAAAATAATGCAATTATTATGTCAAAATTAAGTATTTATCCATATTCATATTAATTGTTTTTTTACATAAAATCAAATTGAAGTATCTCAGACTTTCAGCACTTGCTTTTTTCCCTATATTTATTTATTGTTTCTTTCAAAATATATATAGTATTTTATTATAATAATAGTAGTAATTTAGTTTTAAGAATATAATTTAGCTGGACAAGCAATTGAGATATTTGACTCCTTGTCTGTGGGCAAGGGATCATTAAACAACTTAAATTACTGAAATATATAACTTTTAAAAAGAAACAATGGTTTTTAACCAAAAAAAATAGAAAAAATATATTTCAATAATGTTTAACAATTTTTAGAATAATAAATATAACCATAAATATTTGAAAATTAAAAAAATATTTTATGATATTTTATTTATCTAATAATCACAAATACACTGTCTACTACTATATCACCAACCCAAATTCAGCACAGGAGAAATAACAAGATATCAAGCCGGTACAAATACACCGTCCATTTTTATTATTATAACTCTATTTGAAAATTTAAAAAATCTTAATATTTAATCATTTTTTATTTATCTAATGATCACAAATACACTGTCAAATATTATATATCAAGCCTGTACATTTCTCTATATAGAGTGTTTAAAACCAATAGTGCCAAGCAAATTTTGTATCTGATATTCTCACAAACCTGTCATGTTATATCTGTCTAATCCTAAGGATCATATAAAAGAGTTATATCTGTCTAATCCTAAGGATCATATAAAAGAGAAAAACTTTATTATTAGAATGGAAACTTAGAAATATCAATGTCAGATGTACTGTTTTTCTTTTCTTTTATATAAATGCACTGTTTTTTTATTATTATATATATCTATATCTATATATACTTTTATTAAGAGAGATTAAAGAGTCACTGTTTATATATATACTTTTATTAAGAAATATTAAAGAGAAACAGTGGCTTACAGTCATATTAAGATCACACCTAATATAGATGCACTGTTTTTATATATATATAGGAGAGGAAAAACAGATACAAACATATGCATGGTTATTTTTCTCTTTTCTAAACAAGTAAAACAGTGCATCTATATTAGGTGTGATCTTAATATGACTGTACTTCACTGTTTCTCCTCAATCTCTTAGTATAACAGCAAATCACAATTATATATATAATCTCTGTAATTGAGACAATTAATCTCTTTTAAGATAAGAGCAAATCACAATTATATATAATCTCTGTAATTGATGGAATACGGAGTTATGACTGTAATGCACCGTCTCTCCTCTCTTTCTTAATACAAACATATGCATGGTTATTTTTCTCTTTTCTAAACAAGAAAAACAGTGCATCTATATTAGGTGTGATCTTAATATAACTGTACTTCACTGTTTCTCCTCAATCTCTTAATATAACAGCAAATCACAATTATATATAATCTCTGTAATTGAGACATTAATCTCTTAAGATAAGAGCAAATCACAATTATATATAATCTCTGTCATTGATGGAATACTGAGTTAAACAGAAGATGGA
The DNA here is from genome assembly GCA_001517045.1 of Pseudotsuga menziesii. NCBI lineage: Eukaryota > Viridiplantae > Streptophyta > Pinopsida > Pinales > Pinaceae > Pseudotsuga > Pseudotsuga menziesii. The sequence goes on along the minus strand of LPNX010078480.1, from coordinate 13,231 downwards.
TTCCTGGAAAACCATTGTTGTAATATATAAATCTTGTGATGTTTTAAAAATATTTTCAAATATCATTGCTTTGATTAATTTTTTTTTCATATATCTAAATACCATTTGCAAAAAGTACCTGGTCTTTTTACTTCCAAAAGGCTGTTAAAAAGCTATCAAACTGATGTTTCATGTACAATTTTGGAATAGAGATTCAAAGGACAATACATAAAATACATTCATAACTCATTGTCATGTATTCCAAAATTTTAAGCTTGGTATGCACTTCAACATCCAAAATAAATAAACTGCGGGCAGTAAATTCAGCACAATTCTTTCAATCTGGTGCTTTTTGGACTGTGACTAGCTACCTAGAAGATTTGAGTTGTTTAATTGCGCCAATTGAAAGTAAGTAGTGGTAAAGCCAATTGGAAGTAAGCAAGCAAGGAAATAAAATAAGTTCAGGATGAGTGACTTGTAACCAAATAAAAACTTAATGAGAAGAAATAAAATCCATAAATGAGAGAAGGAATTATTTTGAAATCCTAAGCGATAATGCTCATTTTTTCATAGCAACTAACAGAGAACATATAAATGCCAAAATATCATACATTGAATTATAAGTATCCTATTTTTCATGATTGAGGTCACTTCAATGTGAGTCATAAACTCTGAATTAAATTCCATTGATGGAACACTATTTGTAAGGTGTGTTACAAACAAAACACAGAACGTACATGGACTGAGAAAATGTTGAAGAAGTACATTGATGATCGTCGTGCATAGGAACTAAATCTAAGACAGTTCTACAAGAAATTGTAATTGCCAGGAGCCACTAGGGCCCTCAAACAAGAAACTTGTACATCCGTGCTGCAATACACGTGAAATCATACTGCTGCCAAGATTACCCAAAAGAGGGAAAACCAGCCCAAAGTTCGCACGAGCACTGGAAAAATTCATGAATTATTAGCAGAAAATACGGTTTAGTTTCACGACTCATGGGACACTGTAATTCCGGTAATAGCATTTGAAAAGCAGTGTAAAAACTAAGAACATGACAGAAGATCAGGTGAATTTATGTTTATGAGCACAAAGCTACAGCAGTCCATGATAAGCACAGAAATGAAAAACTAGGAGATGTTTTTTTGGTTAAATGAAAAATGTGAAATGATCCACTGCAGATCGTGGGTTCAAATGTAAAGAAAGCACGTTGGTGTTGTTCTGTGTGTTTCCGTCAGCCTATAATCTACCAGCTAAGACATTAGAAGAAGAAGTAGAAAAAAAACACAGCGTTCTCGTTCTGGGTTGGGACTTACAAAGACGTCTGCTTCAGCAGGCGTTGAGAAACAAAGAGAAATAGAAGGCCTGCTCGCATGCCTGAAGGGGTGAGTGACGAGGCTCGATCCTTGGACCTCTCTGGTTGAGCATTTGAAAATAGATGGTGGTGATGAGTAACTAGGGTTTCTTGGCTAAGGTGTGCTTGTTGTTGTGCATCCAGACCTTGAGAACGTGGCGCTTGACACCAACGTCCAAACAGAACTGCTGGACTGCAAGGTCGTCGTGCTTCTGAATCCTCCAACCCAACTTCTCTGCGAAGGCGCACATCTTATCCTTCTGCTCCTGCGTGAACTTGGTCCTGAACCTTTTTTTCATAGCGTGGCCAGCCATGTACATGGCATGAGCACCGGCACCGCTCATCATGTGATCGTGGTCCTCACCGCCCACGTCGCGGATCGCCATGATCATTTGCGGATGGGAGCGAGGGATACCAGAAGGACTAGAGGGCAAGGCTAGAGGCAACGGGAGGTGAAGCCCGCCAGGCCTCTTGGAGGAACCGTTGCCGTTGCTAGCATAGGAGCAGTAATAGCAGGACGCTGCCGAGGGGTCGCCGACTCCGTTGTTCGTGTCTCGCCTGTGGAAATTACGGTGGCAACCACAGGCAGCACACTTGAGGGCCTCGAGTGTTCCTTCGTCGCCGCTAGGCATGAACTCCCCGCAGCCATCGTTTGCGTGGCCCCCGATACTGGCCGCATGGTTCTTCAGGCATTCTCTATACTTAACACTGCGTGGCTTTGCGAGAGACGCCCCCGCCGCCGCCGCCGTTGCTGCCTCGTGTGACAGCGGGCGGATCTCCTGATCCGAAGCCGTGCTGCAATTGTCGGCACCCATATTACTATTGTTCGGCTTCGAATTCGCCTCGTGGATTTGCGCATGAGCGGCCGCCATGTGACCGTAGCTCACTGACATGGGCATCCCGATCTCGCCTTCGTTGCCCCCAGCTCCCATCTCCATTAATAATTCCAAAACCCAAAAAAAAACTTCTCAGCTCAGCTGTCCGCACCTCCAATCCTAAATTCCATTTCCTGCTACACACACATAATGCGATGTAATGCACTGCGAATCCTATCAAAGATATTCAGTTGCATATTTCTGAATATACGCGCTGACATCCATCATTTACCCGACCTTAACAGGATTGGACCCTGTGACCTGTAAAAATGTAAATACACTCTTGGACAAGTTAATATGATCTCTACAGGCCTCCGCCTAATTGTCTAGCAAACAGGGGCTGAGTGTTTGATTGATGCGTAACAAGACACAGATAGATGGAGAGAGAGAGACACACGCCCACGTATATATGACCAGGGCTCTCGCAATCCGAAGGAGAAGGGAGAGAAAGCGATAAGGCAGAGGGATTTATAATAACAATAATGGGTTTTCAAGGGAATTGTATAAGCAATTGGCACCTGAACAAGGAATGGGCAAAACGGAAAACTGCAGTAACGTGGAGGTCAGGGATTGCAAGTGTGTGGTGTGGCCGTGGGCCCCTTGGCTTCTTTACAGACCGCCCAAAGTTGGAGGATTACGCAAGCAAACACCTTGTACAGAAAAAACAGAAGCCGGAAGCAAGGGAACCGCACGACGGAAAACTGCTAGTCAGTTGACGGAAATTTGAATCGGAATAACCTTAGCAAATCGTTATTTTATCTGATTACGATAAGAATCCGGTATAAATTTTAGAAGCGGTCTAACTAGCGGATGATAGTTGTTTTTTAGCTGAAATTTGGTGAATTTAATTCACAAAATTTTGTACTTTGGGCGATTTTAAATGAGAAATGAAATTAAGTGATAGAAAAATCTTAAATAAGTAAAAACCAAGTAAAAATAAAAAGATAATCATCCCACAACTCCTTAAAAAAGTCAAAAGAGTTTGACTTGCAATCGATTACAATATACCTGCCTCAGCAGGTATAATAATAAAAACCAAGTAAAAATAAAAAGATAATATTCCCACAACTCCAAAATTTTATACAGGATTACACAAAACTGTTTACAGTGAAAAACAATGTACGGTGGAAAATTCCAAAATTCCAAATCAATAAACAGTATTCATACCACCCATTTTCATAAACTAAATTAAGTAAAAAAAAAAATTGCTACGCGATTAGACACATCAATCCGTATTGTGACCACCGACCCCTCAACCGGTACGAATTCAGTCAGCCCGGGACCGCGCCGCACCTCCGTCAACTAACGTAACTGGCGAAGTACTACGACCGCTCGAAAAAAGCCCTTAAATCTGGTTTCCGGGCTCGGTAATTAATGAACAGATGAAAGTCACGGAAACTGACCGGGCCACCAACTCTCACTGCGTCGGTACACATGCTCGCTCCCCATTGGTCTTCATAGCCTCCCGAGTTAAATGTCCTGCTGCAGAGGCCTTGCCTTTCATCGAAATTGCCACGTGGAGCTCCGCGCAAATCTGCCGGCTGCATAAAAGTGCGTGCCGTCTGAAGACCACGTAAGGAACCGGGAGCGGGAAACGACCCTAACCGCTACGTGTCCTCTCAGTCAACCGGGTCGAGTGGTCATTTTCGAGGGCCCGTGACCGCCTCGTGGAGCCATCATTTAGTAGGCCAGGGCCCGCTACGGGACCCACGTCCCCGGAACGGCGCTCGGAAGGCTGTCCTACGCCGTCCAATTTCCGCATCGGACGGTTCGGGATGATTGAGACTTGGCTGCGCAGGAGTACGACACTCGGGCAGGATGGGTGTTGCATGCGTCTATACGAAAGTGGAAAGTCGGGACGCGCCTCTTCCATACACGTGGAAGTTGACTGGACCCACGTTGAATACATTTCATAATTACTATTCCTGTGATTATTCAACGTAAACTGTTACTTTTTAACAAATTTAATTTCTCCCGATCTAGCAGTTTTAATGAATTCTCGCAGTTAATGTCATACCAGCATTCGTAACTAGTACACTGACATAGGCAAAGGTTAAAGGTTGATTATTGGAGATTGAAGTTGGTTCATGTTTATTGCAGAGTCTTATTGATTTGTTTGGATAACATTAATGTTTTGTTATTATGCAAAGTCGTTGGATTTATGGTTGGATTTATTTTTAAGGAGTAATGTTTTTTTATATCATTGTTTTTATATCCAATGTTAGGGTTGCCCTTATGTTAGGTTTATTGCTATCAGTGGGTTTTAATGATCTATTTGAGCTCTAGCTATGTTGTGTGTAGGCTTTTTTTAATTTTATGTTGTGTGTTTTTACACAGGGTAAATGTTCAAATTTTATGAGGGCATTTGGACCTTGATGTTGCATGGGGCACCCAAAGATACGGGTTGTATGTGTGAGGCTTGCATTGCACTATCGAACACTAATTGTTATGACTATGACCATAATTTTAATTGAGGGGTCAACAACTCAATTAGTAGGGAGCTAATTTTTGCACTATCCTCACCCATGTTCAAATCCCCAATAAGACATAGTCTCATGATAAGCCTAAAAAGGTAGTTACATCCCTTGAGTGAAACCCCATTTGAGTGTCTTCAAACATCTCAGCACTTGCCAAGTAGTTGGTTCCGTACTAGGTGCTAGCTTGCAAACTATTAGCACTAACCTCGGTTTATAGTGGCAACCAATGGGATTTGAACTTGGGTCTTGCCTAGGTAATCTCGACCAGTTATTGCTTCCCCTAGATCTAAAAAACACATCAATGTTTATTATTCATAAATGCATCAATATAACTTTGACATTGTTATAGTGCTCTCACATGAGTGTGTATTTCCTTTTTAGATGGATTTGTACTTATTGGGGTGAGTTAATAAGTGGACAAAGTTCAACATTTCCAACAATTTTACTTTTTTTTTAACAAGACAAAGTTCCATCTTGATCTAGGGTCAGCAGATTACAACTGCAAATAAGCGTCAATGTGGAAATACAGGTGTGGTGTGGTGTGGACGTAGACCAGAAAGAAATAGGAGTGTTTTACAAGCTTTGCCAAGAAAGAAACATACTGAGTAGAAGAGAACTGGCGAGAGAGCTTTAAATAAATTAACATCATCACCCACAACAACACATAGCAGAGCAGATCACACAACAGAGGCATCAGAAAGACAATTAGTTACTCTTTTGTTCAAAATTTTAAAAACATAGGTCCTTTTAAGATAGGCCAAAATCTCTATAGTAAAGTTTTATGGCCAACATTCTGATCAATAAATAAAACACTATAACTTATTGCAAAGGTGGGTTTTGGAAAATAATTTTAATAGAAAATGTGGTTGAATTTGTCCATTTATTAACTTATTTCATACTTATTTTAAGCATAACTATACTCAAATCCCTTATGGACAAGGTTTATGCTCATTAATTTAGATGTAATGTTTTATAAAGATTTTTTTAATTGTAATCTATGTGATATTAAGACAATAAAGAATGGAATCATTTTATTTTCTATACCATATGAGAGTCAATTCCACAATATTTATAAAATAATAATTTTCATAACTTTTTTATTATTAAAATTAAAAAAAATTATAAAAGTATTTTTATAATTTTGTGAAACATTTAAAAAAAATATATTAAAGCAATTTAATTCATCATCAAATTTTTAAACTGCTAAGAATCAAAATCAGCAAATTTCTTAGATTTAAAAATGTGTAGAAACTAAATTGTCTTCCTAAAATATAATAAACATCATCGTAATAACATTTGCAGAAGGATTTATGTCAATTTTTTCATCATTAAGTTTGTCACTTTTTTCATTTTTTTAAGTTTATTAAATGTCCAACAATTTTTGAACACATTTTGGTTAAAAATTATGTTTATAAACTGCGTAAAACATTAAATATTGCAATATTAACTTTAACCCATTTTTATTCAAAAATGTATTTTTACATTTAAAAACATTTAATATGTTTATTATAGGCCAACAAATATTCAGTAAAATTAGAATATATATATAAACTAAAATGTTGAATATTTAAAAGAAAAAAAACATTTGAACATATTTTTATTTAAAAAGAAATTTTTCTGGATCTTAATAAGGTAGTTTTGCATCAAGTTTTAGTAGAGCAAATAGTTAAGATGGGTTCAGTTTTGCAAGACCGTCAGCTCCTAGGAGACGATATCTAAATCTTAGCATGGTATACCCTCCTATTATAGTTTCTTAAACCAAAAACATTACAGCAAAAAAATAGTTCTACATATTGCATATAAAAAAACATTATTGACTACTTACCAATATACTTTGCAAATCATTTACAAAAGATCCTTTATATGTATATTCATTCTCAAATAATTCTTAATAAATCATGAATAATGTATATAAATTTTTGTTGTGGTCCTTGTTATGATCTTTATTTATGGCTATGAATGGGTTATAAGTTTTAAACTTATTTCAATTATAAAAGGAAGCAATCATTTATCTAATTTTAGTAAGATTTTTTATAATTCATAATTAAATTAAATAATAAAATTGAATTTATTTGAATTTTGAATTATAAAAATTAAGAATAATTTTATATAATTTAGGTAAGGTTGCAATGTATCTCTAAGTTGCAAGAAATAGTTATAAATAATATTACATAGTTTTAAATTAAATAATAAAATTGAATTTATTTGAATTATGAATTATAAAAATTAAAAATGTCTATATATAATTTGAGGTGATAAATAGTTATAAATAATATTACATAGTTTTAAATGAAAAAATAAAGTTGATTTTATTTGAATTTTGAATTATAAAAATTAAAAATAACTTTATATAATTTAAGTAACATTATTTATAACTATTTTTTGCAACTCTCACAAACATTGCAACCTCACCTAAATTAACTAAAGGTAACTAATGAACTTCTTTACCTTAAAAAGGAGGTCCCATGTCTTTTAGAGAAGGTAAGTGATCAACTTTATCTTTAAGGTTCTAGTGTAATCTAAATGAGTGATGAAAGCAATAAACATAAATTATAGAGCATGTAAAAAAATTGCTCATAAAAAAAGGCACAATACTAATTAGTCTAAGTCAAAAAGTTTTAAACTAACAAATTATGTAGAGAGTTTGAAAGTATTATGTTGAGATAAATATGGCTTTATATAAATCATTGATAATTTAGTTTGATTTTCTTTGTGCAAAGCTTTGGTTACCATCTAAGTTATTTCATTAGATTACAAAATATAAAGAGTTATTAGCCATTCAAACTCAAAAAGTATAATTATGTTATTGGTTTATAACATAGGTGCGTAGGAAGGTACATTTCAAAGTCACAAATGTGATCACAATATTATAAATGAAAATAATTGTAAAACTACTGTCATTAAAGTATAATCTTCCATGTTTATATATCCCAACAACTTATCACTAAGAAGTGATAGGCAATGCAAACACGCTAAAAGATATAGATACCATGTGCTTAAAGACATATGCATGTCATTATAGCCCAAACTACTACTTGTATACACAACTCATTATTACTATTATTGACGTACAAATCATCCATACAAATAGCTAAAATTTGTAATAATGTATCCATGTGATGCACCAAATGTGCCTAGGCTCATAACCTAAACATAACTACATCCTTTCTCTTCGAGGATGCTAACATTGTAAGATCATGTCCTCAAGTCACTGAAACCTCACCAAGGTTTGAAACAATTTAGTAATGTGAGTAAGAAAGTGGCAAAAACCTCTAATATCTCTTTCATCGCAACATAAAGAGTCGAGTTAAAAAGTGGACAAACTTAACCTTTCTACTGAGTCTACCTTTTTGTAATAAAACAAAGTTCCATAAGCTTGATGCACTTGTTTTTTAAAATTCAAATAATTTGAGTCTTTTAAAAATATACTAAAACTCTTCAAATTAAAATCTTATATAATCAAAATTCTCATTAATAAAATTAAATTACTACTTTTGACAAAACTTCTATCATATTTATTATTATTAAAAAAAAACTAAAAAATATTTAATTTTATACAATTTTTAATTTATTCTTGTTTATACTATTATACCTCAAACTTCATGGTAAACAAGGTTACTTTCTATAATATTTCCATGATCACATATTTTTCTTAATAACAAATAAGTGTGCACCTCATTCGAATATAAAAATAACTAAAAAATTATTTAATTTTATACAATTTTTAATGTATTCTTGTTTATACTATTATACCTCAAACTTCATGTTAAACAAGGTTACTTTTTAATATTTCCATGACCACATATTTTTCTTAATAACAAATAAGTGTTCACCTCATTCGAATATGAGATGGTACAAATGGTACCATGCAGCTAATAAAGTCTATATGTTCTTTGTCTCTTCCTTTTCCTTCAATTGACCAATGGGTGGATTGTGATTTAATGTCTTAAGAGGTGTGATGATTTTAGAACTAGATTAACTCTTTGGTTGGTTTGTTGCATGTGACTATACAATATATATGGATCTCTATTTAAAGTTTTAGCATTGGTATGCAACCTATGCCACTGAAAGATGCCCATAACACTTGGATGTCACTGTTATGATCATTACAACGTTGGAGCTAGGATTCTCCCTCATTACACTTTTGCGCTTTATTTATGGGTCCAAAAATTGAATCTACTTTCTAGATATGGGAATATAAGTTAAGAGTATGGTTCATAAGCATGCCACAAAAGTGGATTGAACATTCTTGATGATTGAGGACTTTAGAATCAATTTATACTCTACGAAATGGGTGGAGTTATCGTTGTAAAAAGGAGCAGCAATAATAGAGAGGGCAAACACATTATAATTCTATTATATTTGGTATTTATCCTCTCCCTTATTTCCATAGTCTCAAGTATGTCAACATACATGTGAATATAAATCAATTAAAGAGTTAAAGAGAGGTTATAAATCAATTAAGGAGTTAAAGAGAGGTTAAGTAATTTACTTGGTACACCGATATAATAGTTTTAGTTTTTTCATTATCATTAAAGAAAGGTTAAGTAATTTACTTGGTATACTCATATAATAGTTTTAGTTTTTTCATCATCGTTAGTTTTATGTGTTGTATGTTGAATTATTGTGTTTGATTTGTTTTATTTATAGAAAGATAATAATATAAACAAAAAATAAGGTGTTGAAATATATGATTTATTAAAATAAAAGAGATAATAAGTATGATGGTATTTGAAAAAGAGATAAAGGAGTGGAAGACGATTTACTAAAATAAAAGAGATAATAAGCAAGATGGTATTTGAAAAAGAGATAAAGGAGTGGAAGAACCTTAAAAATATTGTGCCGAAAGGTGTCGATTTACAACCTAGTATGATAGGGATGTTTAATATACACCCATATGTGGTTAACACTTACATCATCATGTATCATCATATATTGGCATAAAAAATCTAATATATATACAAAGCAAAATAAAAATACATAGTTATGTGTGTGGGGAGGGGAAGAGATATGTTTAATATATATACTAGTATTAAAATTGTTATATAAAGAGATAAAAACATATATATATATATATAGAGAGAGAGAGAGAGAGAGATCGACATAATAGACATAGATATGACATTTACTTTAAAATAATGTTAAAAAGCAAATATATATATCTTCAGAATAATCTAAACTATATAAATTTACATATTCATATTTGCATAAATTTTGAGATTTGAGTTCTACTAAGTTGATCGATATTACAAACACCTTTTTCTTCTAAAAAAGAAAATTACAGCCACCCTAGATCCATCTTAAATGATTAAAGAAATTACAAAAGATTTAATTTGTTTAATTTGTGATATATTTGAGATTAACATGGATTTACATTGATGCTAACACAAATGGTTTTCCTTAACATACATTGAGGTCAAATTCTTCTACAAAACATATCGAAATTTCTTAGAATCTACCTTGAGTAAGATATTAATGAATAATGTTAACTCAATTCAAAAAAAGAATCAAATTTATATAGAAAAGACGACTAATCAAAATTATGTTTTTAATTTTGGTGAAAATAATCTAAGGGGTTGAGTCTATTGTGGCGTGCTTTTTCCTTTGATTATAAAATTCAATTCAAGTCTTCCGTATACAAGATAAAAATAACATTTATACCTATGTAAATCCATCTTAAACCAGGATCTATAAAGGGATCAAATCCCTTTAAGTGCAAACTCTTTCTAAGTTTTCCACTCTAAAAAAGGTTTGCACCTCAAAGGATTTGATCGTAAATGTATATTGATTTATTTTATTATAATGATCTCCTATTTTTCGTATTTTTTATTATTATGGCTAGCTATTTTTTAATTTTTACAAATGTCTTTTTTAATTATTTAATTTATTACTCTTTATGCAATGCCTATACTGTACCATATTAAATTTGTCGAGAACAAACAACAAAGAAAAGTAATAATGAGATTCTCATGACTAGTTAATTATTATTATTAAACTTTATTTTTAGTTCGTAAAATATTATTTTGGTTCACATGGATGTTACAATCTCTTTGATATTGTGTTATAGAATTTATTATGAATATATTTAATAGTTTTATTTATGTTTGACGAATTGTGTGTGTTTGCGTGAGAGAACCTACATTATATTTATATTTGATTATATTAATTAAAAAATTTGAGCCAACATTCATTGTAAACATGATGCATCTCATCCACTTAGATTATGGAAAGCGTATCTCAACAAAATTTAATTGAACAAACAATTTTCCTACATAATGCATGATTAAACATCTTTGAGTTAGTGTAGATGATTATGAACACATTGTTAGTCAAATAAAGTAAGCCGGGTTGGCATAGGGGATTGTTCAATGATATTGATGTGGATAAAGGGAGATGAAGAAGAGTAAAGAAAAAAATAAAATAGATTTAAGTTAGGAAGATAATTTCAATAAAGAGAAGGATGTTGGCGTAGAAGGGGGAATCAATAAAAATAAACCCCTCAAGGAAAAAGTAGTACAATGAATTATAAGGAATTGATTAAGAGGTTTTGGAAAATAAAGGTATAAAAAATGTAATCGAAAGGAAGGAGACATTGTGCCAAGAGTTATGTCACTTAGATGTTAACAATGAATTAGAAGGAATTGATTGAAAGGTTTTGGAAAAGGAAGGTGTATAGGATGTAGTCTAAAGGAGGAGAGGTATGTTCAAAGTTAAAGTTAGTTTATTTAACTTAGAATTTATAATGATAATTATCTATTGAATTTAAACTTAACTATCATGTAATAATTTTGATTAGTTAATAACTTTCTTAAACTTAAAAAAAGTTAATTCACATAAAAGTTGTAAAGATAAACTTGTAAAAGGCTTAAAAAATGTCCAAGGAAAGGCACCTTTAGTACTCACAATCACTATGAGATCATGGTGCTAGCTACAAAAGAGGTTTGATTTATAAAACCTAAGGAAAGGCACCTTTAGTACACAAACAATCACTATGGATTATGGTTCTAGCTACAAAAGAGGCTTCACTAATGGAAAAGTACTCAAACCTAGTTTACAAGTACTCAAGCCTAGTTTACAATAGGCTATGATGTGGTATATAAGATGCCAAGATCTAAATTCAATGGATATTCTTCACCTAAAAACCTAACCACTCAAACATGATTAAGATTCTATTGGCGTTAGATCCTAAGTGGAGATGAGATGGGAACCATAATGCCTCCATAATATTGATTTCAAAAGGTCGTTCCCCTCATCTAATTGGGAGGGCATGCTAAACCAAAAAGTGACTAAGGTTGTTGGAAAAAGAAGAAACTATCCAATCACATATGAAGTTCATCAATATACAGTGTTCAAGAAAAGTTCCACAAGCTTACAAAGTAAACATCTAAAGTGAAAAACCATGAAAAACATAACATAGATTCCTAACATAAGTTATTGCTTAACCAAAAGCACATGGTTAGAATGATATAAAAGAAACTAAGAAAATGACAATTCTTCTCAAAGCAATTATGGCTTTACTTCATCCATGCACATTATTCAAAAAAATTCCACAAGCTCACAAAGTCAACATCTAAAGTGATGAACCCATGGAAAACATAGTTTCATAGCATAGGTTATTAATTAACCAAAGCACATGGTTAGACTTATATAAGAGATTGAGAAAATGACAATTCTTCTTAAAGTAATTATGGCTTTTGCCTTATATGATGGCCATGGTTCCAAATCTAAGATCACACGAAGTTATATCCATTAGTAGATTTTAGTTTATATATGAGAGGAGTATGGTATTAGTTGCGAATTTGATGAGTATGGGATTGGTTTTTGAATTTGAATTAAAAATGAATATGTTTTCAATTTAACTATTTATTTACAATTTCGAAACCTTTGACAAAATCATAAAAAACAAAATAAAACAAAATTTTATTATGAAATATTAACTTAAAATGAAACAAAAATCTATTGTGAAATATTAACTTATATTATAAAAAATTCAATAAGAATTTGTTGTAAATTTTTATGAAAGAGTAAAGAACAATTCATAACCCACGAGCTCTTTAGAAATCGTGGTGATATCTAATTCAATGTTAAGATTAATGTCCATTTGATTGTAAGAACTTGGAAGAAATAAATATAGAGAAGAGACGTGGTTCATAATATGCTATTTTAAGGAAAGTTTAGTTGTGTTTGATAATGGAAGCTATGTATTTAGAATTATTTGGTTTATTTTAAAAAATATTATTATTAATGTAAAAATAATTTAATCATAATTAATGAAATTATTGTTAATATAAATAATTATGGAAACCTTATAATAATTAAGTATACCTAAATCCATACCAATAAATTTATGTCCAAGTTTTGCAAAATACCAATAAAGTGTAGTCAATGTTATATTATCAAAATTGCTAGTTAATCATGAAGTATATGAATGCACACTGCATTTAAATTTAAGAGTATAAAGATGGCATGTATTCAAGATGTAATGTATTTTTTAAGACCACACCCTATAATAATATTAATATATAATAGTTTAGACAACTAAATCG
>LPNX010078465.1:16388-33022 GCA_001517045.1 Pseudotsuga menziesii | reverse complement strand
ATATATATATATATATATATATATATATATATATATATATATAATCGTATATTATGATACTCTATATATATAGCATTTCCTCGCATTTCACACACAAAAGATAGATTCTTCATTCATTAAATTAACATTAAAATGATCATGAAATGGATTCATAAATAGGCTAATGGAATTTATACTTCTTCAATCTGTAAAATTATCATTAAATGGATTAATGTATATTAAATAGATTACTATCATTATCATTAAATGGATTATCATTAAATGGATTACTATCATTATCATTAAATGGATTTATATTCTTTATCATTAATTGGATTCCTATATATACTTGTGGATTTGTACTCTAAAGAATTTATATGTAAAAAATTGCATAAGACGAAATGAATAGCCCTAAGAAAAAAACTGTCGACGAATTTTCCTTGATGGATTTTATATTTTAACAATTTTTTATTCAAAACAGGTAACATAAGCTTGAAAATCCACCTATGTAAGAATTATGAAAATTTAATTTTAAATTTAACATAATCATGTAAAGTAAATATTTTAAATTTAACATATAAACATGTTTATGCAATTCTGGTGGCGTTGGGTAAGTTCAAATACTTCAAAATCCATGAAATTTATAAAAACTACCACTTTGATCCATAAAATTATGTTTAGTATTCATATTTCTACCAAAATTATTACCATAAATTTTAAATAAAATAAATCTTAACTATTTTAATAAAGATTAACTTACTAAAATTCAAAATAACAAATAATATTCAAAATAACAGATAATATTGTGATTGACAAATAAAAATAGCTTTAAAATGTTGTTATTGCTAAAATATGAAGCATTGAATCTAATCCAAAATCACGATAGAAATGCTTATTGAACACCAATAAAAAAAACAACACAGATTATCTCCCAAAGCTCATTGATTACAAAATGTAGTCATTTTCTTCCACTGTCATACTGAGCACAGTGCAAATAAAAAAGACAAATGAAGGGCACCTATCATGAATATAGACATTACATCAAACCATTCAAACTATTCAATCATTTCAAGATTATCTTCCCAAAAAGTGACAAATAAATGCTCCAGCTCTCATGAATAAAGACATTACATCAAAGCATTGAATCAATTCAAACCTTTCTTGACAGTGAAAATTATCTAACCTGCTATGCAATATTTAATATTCTCACAACAACATTACATTCCATTGGATTGGATCTTAAAGTGTTGAAATTCAACACCCACAACATTAAATATGCTCCAATAGGCTAGATATTGATAGCCCACGCTCATAATTATGAAGCTGACTATCCAGACTGGATGATTGATGAGAGTGAGATCAAATACAAAAGGGAAGAGTAATGATTAGAGGTCTTAATTAGTTAAGGGGAAAAGAAACGACTTAACCTCAACGTTTTTGAATTACCATTGACGGCGATCGGAAAATTAGGTCGACGTATAAGAGCAACCACGTGAAGGTTTTATGAATTTGATGCAGCAAGATTGGAGCATGGGTTTTGTTGTGGCTGTTGAAATTACTATCTGGATTAATATTTAGGCAAAAGTTATTTATTGAGCTGCAAATCATTTAATGTGGCTGCAGCAGGCTTGATGACTATTGGATTTCAAACAGCTCAAGATCCAACTATCATCAAGCTTACTGCAATAGCATTAAATGCTTTGCAGCTCAATGGATAGCTCTTGCCTAATATTTATCAATCTGAATGCGACTTTTTTGTGAGTTAGCAAACACTCTTTAACAACAATTTCTACTTCTGTCCTTTTAGAATCTTTTTCTGTTCTTCATATCTTTTATTAGTAAGAATAATTAATTATAAATATTTTTTTTCATTTTTTTGTGGAAAATAATAATTAAAGCATTTTTTCAACAAAAAGTAATAATAAATTATTAATTTCAAGTGCATTACATTTATCCTAAATAAGTCTAACAAAATCAATCTATATCAATATGAACATCAAGATCAATATATATCAATATGAACAAAAATTGTACTCACAAGTTTGTATATTCTTACATCATTGAATTAGTGGTTGTTACAGAAAATGCATCCACCCATAAAAGAATTTGCACTTCTTCATGGGCAGAAAATACATTCACTAAAAACACATGTAAATATAAACAAATCACAGATGACTGCCTATTGTCCTCACTTATTAGCCTAATAAATACTTATTAGCCTAATAAGTTTTAACTTAACATAGATCACTAATAACTTTAAAAAAAATGGGAATAGACAAGTGAGATTAGCCTAATAAGTTTCTAACTTAATATATATCACTAATAACTTTAAAAAAAATGGGAATAGACAAGTGAGATTAGCCTAATAAGTTTCTAACTTAATATATATCACTAATAACTTTTAAAAAATGGGAATAGACAACTGGGATTGAGTTACAACTCAGATTACACTTAGCCCTCCATTACTTATTAGCTAAGATGTTTGAATTTAATATACATTACTAAGATTATAAAATTAAAAATTTGATTTTGTATTTTATATTATTTATTTAAAATTTGATTTTGTATTTTATATTATTTATTAAAACTAGATTAAGAATTTAAATTAAAGCTAAATAGATTGATTTTTTCTTAATTTTTTTTTTTTATAAACTAACATAAAAATACAATTATATTTTATTATTGAAAATTCTCACTTTTTACTTTACTCTAAATATAATAACTACATTGAATATTCTTTTTATTCATTTCATTTAATATATATAAAACAACTCCTATTCCTTTTGAATAAAAAAGTAAGATTGCAAAATGGAAAAGAGAATTTTCCAAAAAAATGTCATAGTCACTTAAGGGTATGTTGCAGATAAACATATATTAACAATTAGAGTTGCATATATCAAATTATATGCTTAAAAAATAACTTTAATGTATAAATACTTTACAAAGAAAATAATAAAATATGTGAAATTTTAATATGAAAAAAAGCTTACCAATAAAGAACATCATATGTGAAATTTCAATATAGGAAATACAATATTGGCATTTTAATATGGGAAATACTTTATAATAAAAGTAGATTTTAATATGGGAAAACTCTATAATTAAACATGAAATAAAATATTGGAATTTTAATATGGGAAATACTTCATAATAAAAGTAGATTTTAATATGGGAAAACTGTATAACTAAACATGCCTTAAACATGTCTTAAGTGTTTTATGGTTATAAATCTTAAAAATAAAATATAATTGAAAATAATATTTATCTAATAAAATAATTATTAAAATTAGAAATCTTAAAAATAAAATATGATTGAAAATAAGACATATTTTATATTAGTGTTTATTTTGGCAAGAAGACATTTGCTACTCTTGAACGGTTTAGGTGGCACACTATGTTTAATTCATACCTAACAATAGATTTTATTTTTCCTAACATATAGTTAAAATGTTATAAATGTCTCTAAAGGAAAATGATGAGTTAATGAACTATGTGAAGATGGATGGGACCACCCAATAAGACCTATCTTAACATTATCCACCAAACAATCAACTCACAATTAAAGATCCTTTTGGAATGATAAGTACTCACTTAATTTGGTAGAGACTTGCAAAACATTTTTATATTCATTATTTATTATTATAATTTTTTTATATTAATTATTTATTATTATCAAATGATTTGAAAGAGACTTTCAATTATGTATGAGACAAGACATGTTATCTAGAAACCACTTAAAGAAAGGTTACTAGTTTTTTGGGAAATATAAAAGTACAAAACCTCTACCATTTTGTTAATTGCATTGTGGTATATTTTCATTAAAAAAATAAATTCATGTTTTTTTTACACAAAATTATATTTATATTTGGTTTCATGAGTTTTGGTTTTATTTTTATAAGAGATATATATCCTAAGCTTGTTATCATATCATTTAAAATTTAAGTTTTTTTACATAACATTATATTTATATTTGGTTTCATGTGTTTTGTGTTTTCTATAAGAGTTATACATCTTAAGCTTGCTATCATATCATTTAAAGATTAAGGGGGACCAACCACTTTGTTGTCCAACTAAAACTTTAATAAATAACAAAAACATGCCCACTTCAAAATGACTTGCTTGCCCTTCCAATCTCCAAACCACAAAAAAAAATCTCAAAACGTCATGCATGACAATAAGAAACTATAGTTTATTTTATTTTTCTCATAGAATAAGGTTGAGGTTGAGTAACATTTATTTCGTTCACTATTATATTTTAATTTAAATCAAAGTGTATGTGAGAAGATATCTCCAACTTGGTATCTGCATAACGAAAGTTTCATAAGTTGGTATGTGTTGCATAATATCTTCTAAGAAAAATATACTTTTTGTAAATGTTAAACACAAAACTTTACTATTTTATAAAACATCAATTCAATTTTTTTTTTAATTTTTAAACTTAAAAACGTAAAATATTGTATATTTCTAGTGATATTGTGGAGATGAAAACATTTATTCATTGTTTGGTTTTACAAAAATATATGTATTGCTAAATACATAGTGGAATAATCATATTCATGAAATGCACAAGGAACAATATTTTATTAGTGATGGTTTGACTACCATGTCCACAATGATGATGTGGGCATTGATGTTAAAGAGATGTCATATATAACTCCACTTTCCAGTCAAATATAGGGACTTAGTTCTTACTCTTCCAGTAATTTTCATGGTGTTTCTTAAGCCACGAATATTCATTTACTATTTAGAAGTACCTTGATAGTAAAATGACATTTTATTATAAACTTAATTTAGAGTAGTGTGCAAATATGGGTGGACAATTAAATCTTTTTTGGAGAAGCAAGTGCCTAATATACTTTGAGGAACATAGGGTATGAAGGATAGATGTTGAATACTATGCCTGTTTGTGGTATTTTAATGTTTTTGTTCATATAATGCAAGTAGGTTGAGTTATATTTTCAAGCTAGAGATGCATATAATGTAACAAGTGTGGTTTAGATGTGGTGTGGTTATGTAGCTAATCTAAGCTTTAAAGTATGGTACATGGTAGTTAAATTTAAATGTGGAAACTACCTCTTTGAAACGTGAACGGGGATAAATATCTTAAAATCCATGCTTTAACAAATTTGTATGCCTATGTTTTTTAGTGGCTTTGAATGTTTGAAATTTTAAAGCTAATATAGAAAAGCTTGCCAAATTTGATATTTTATATGCATAAAAATTTTAGCCACTTGCCTATAGGTTCACTTTTGTTAATTTTTGTTTGTCTATGATACAATTGAATCTTATAGGGTTTTACATTTTAGAACGCTTGCATATAATATATACTATGATATGTTGTGTTTTACAATGTAACAATGTCCTAAAATATATGATTTTCAAGTTATTTGTAATGCTTTATAAGTAACAAAATTTTAGCCAGCATATATAATGATTTTTATTATAGATGCAATTGTTTTTTTTTAGCTTTTTTTTTTGCTTGTGTGTTGCTTTGTCAGTTTCATATTATCTTTTTTAATGGATTTATTACAAAGCTTCCTATTATTATAGATGCAACTGTCTTTTTTAGCTTTTTCTTTTAATTATGCATTATGTTATCAATTTCATATTTAATGAATATATTAGAAAGCTGAACTTATTATTCTTATTGTTATTGTTGTTCATTATACATATTATGCTTCGTATAAATTAATTTATTAATGAGATTGCTAATTTTATTATGCTTCGTATATATATATATTTATAGGATGTTAATTTATTAATGAGATTGCTAATTTATTATTGGATGGTTTGAAATATAGCTCTCTTTTTACTTGATCAAAACCACTTCAGTTCTTTCTCTTTATTGTACCATTTTGCAATTGCTAGCTTAAAACCTCTGGTGCCAAGAAAATGAAGGACAATTATAGGCACAACGACGTTGAGTATGTATGACCCACTATGCTTTTGCACCAGCATGGGTAATTAGGTTAACGTGTCAGACAAGCCACATAAAGGTTTTATTGGTCTACTGCCCTAAGATAAGACTTCATGAGGGTGTGCAGCAGCCACGTTCCGTTGAGGATGAGAGCACCGACGATCATTATGAGCCTTAAAACATGTTCTTAGAGCGATCTACGTGGATGGATTGTGCACTGCCAATTGACCCCAAAACCAAATTATTTAAGCAGTATCTACACAGCTACTGTGTTGAAGATTTCAGATTCTCAGAAGCATTAGCCGTAATGGAAGGGTTTGCAAACATTCGTATTGTAACATGTCTGCTGGCATTATTGTCTCAAACGAAATCAGTTTGCGCAACACAGACAAACCCTATCAAACCGAGGGTATCCGCCATTTTCATTTTTGGAGACTCCACTGCAGATCCTGGCAACAACGATGGACTTGCAACGGTTTTCAAAGCCAACTTTCCTCCATATGGGAGAGATCTTGCGGATCATAAACCCACTGGTCGATTTACTAATGGAAAATTAGTAACAGATATTTTCGGTATGATTCAGAAGGACAACTTCGTGAACTTCGTGATCTGTAGAATAAAAACATATGATAGCTTAGTTGTAATGTGACTTACAAAGGGATAGTATTATGAATTCTGGGAATGTTGGATTTACAAAGGGATAGTAATGTCTGTCTTAAATTAAAACACAACAATGGTGGATTAGACTGATACTGTTCTAAAGTTTTTGGGGATGTAGTAGTTGAAGTTTGACTGATTAGAGTTGCTAATGATGTTCAACTGTGTAGAGCTGGTTTAGTAGGTCTTCCTGATTTACTGCCAGCATACTTGGATCCCCAATTCCAAGGACCACAACTACTTACAGGCGCCAGCTTCGCTTCTGCTGCAGCTGGATACTATGACTCTACCTCACTCTCTCTTGTTAGTATATCTTCTTTCACACATCTCATTTCAGAATTTTAATTTCCAGTTCTATAATTCTCCTGACCTTTAATCTGTGCAGAATGTTCTAACTTTGCGGCAACAAGTAGAGAATTTCAGGCAGTATAAAGCGAAGCTTGCGAATATGATAGGCGCCGCTAATGCCAGCAAGATCACATCAGGAGGCTTTTTTGGGATAAGCATGGGAACTAATGATTTTGGCCTTAATTATTATGCGAATCCCATTATAAGGAAAATATATACTGTAACGCAGTTCCAGGATCTTCTTCTACGCTCTCTCTCGGAATTTATACAGGTGATATATTGTATCGTCAATGTAAATATAAATGGTAATGCTAGGAATTTATTTAATTCAGCATGGTCTATAAATTCATCGTTGAACTTCCTTTGTGATAGAGCATCTACACAGAGGGCGCCCGCAAACTTGCTGTTATTGGCGTTCCTCCTTTTGGCTGTTTGCCTTTCGAAATTACGCAGCAGAACTTGATCGGTAACACATGCGTTGAGAAGTTTAATGATGTTGCGGTTTCTTTTAATCGGAAGATTTTATCGTTAATAGAGAAGCTAAGGCCAAGATTTCCTGGCCTTAGAATGGCTTATATTGACATATATGATAAGATGCTGGATATCATACAGCATCCAACTGTATATGGTAATCTCTTACTTTTTCCTTATAAAATTATTAAATTTTTTTGTATATTAAATTTTTTGAAATATATTGTGTAATGGTTTATGACAGGACATATTCATTTTAAAAAGATCTACCAAGTAACGAAAGGATCAAATTTTTCTAACATCAAATCTCGCAAACCCTTTTTTAAGTAGAAATGTAGAGTAAATGTGATTATGATTTGTCATTTTAAAAATATTTTAAATCTAATTTGAGCCAAAATATTTAATTGAATTTGATAGTTTTAAAATGACCTAAAAAACTTATAGATTCTTTATATTTGGTTCAAATTGTTAGTTTTAAAATGACTCAAAAAGCTAATAATAGGTTATTCTCTTTATCTAAATGATAAACTGGCTTATTACTAAACTTGTTAAAGAGATGAAATAGGACCAAGCTAATCTTATTGATCTCAGGGTATAATTGAAAATGAAGTTTTGACTTTGTACATGCCAGATAGTAAATTAGTAATTTCATTCAATTAGACATGTTATTTTTTATAGCATTTTATTATTTTTTATAAAGAACATCTGTCAGCTCTAGGATGAACACTAAAGGACTTACATATCTCCCTCTATTGGACTATAGAATGAGCCTCTTGCCAGCAACTAATCAAATGTTTTAGGTAAACACTTTATCTATCTTCATAATCAGCTATTAATAAATCTTAAATCCAATATTGTTATCGTGAAGAGTAAAGTGAAATGTCTACCCAAACCAGATTGATTCATCATAAATCACAAGCCAATGCTAAAGAGTAAAGTGAATTGATACATCATCAACCAATCCTGAAGAGTATAAACCAATCCTGAATATATTCAGTAAAGTGAATTGATTCAATAAACCAATACTGAAGAGTAAAGTGAATTGTCCACCCAAAACAGATTGATTCATCCTAAACAATTGCACAATGACATTCCAAACAATTTAATACAAAATGTAATCAATATTATTGATTAACTCCCCCATTAAGAACAGATATCTGTAGATAGACACATCCTTAGATTTCCCAAAAGTTAAAAAGGGTGGCTTTTAGTTCGTTTCATAATCTATTGTGTTTTTGTTTTGTGGGTGCAGGGTTTGAAGAAGTGAGGAAAGGTTGCTGTGGAACAGGTTTGGCAGAGGTAGCTTATTTGTGCAACTCCAAAACCCCAACCTGTTCGGATGCATCGAAATACGTGTTCTGGGATGCAGTCCATCCAACAAGCCATACTTACACGATCCTCGCCCAATACATTTTGCAACAAGCTCTTCCACTTATCAGCTAGCGGCACTGCATCTATTTCGTGTACTATTTATTAATCTCCAAGGATTTAAAGGTAAAATAATAATACTTTCAGTGCCAACGGCCAACATACTGAAGACTCTACCATCTCTTCAATTAAACTGTTACTACTACGTCTGTTCTGTCTACAAAATTTTAATGATACGCTCACTGCGAACACCCATCCAAGTGAACACTACGTTACTTTCGTTGATTTTGGTTCGTCAAATATTATCTATCACTTAAGTCATTTTTATTTGAGATTTGGGGTGAGCCATCTATAAACTAGGATGAGACAAGTGTACTATCTAGATTGATTTTATGGCAGTCTTTCAAAATTCAGAATAAACAATTATAAAAAATGAATGAATGGATAACTGGTAGCAATGCATGGATAACTCATAGTTGATTAATGGCTAACTAACAGTTCATGGTAGATAATAGAAAAATGTGAGATAAAAAGAAAAGATAGTTGATAAATGGATAATATGAAGAATGTCTATGATAACATGTAGTTAGGCATGTATAACTTACAATTGAACCTGTTTAGCTAGAAGAATATGAGGAATACAAAAATATTTCCAAATTGCCTTATATTCCATAACTATCTCTCAATCATTTGATCCCTATAAACATGATCCATTTTACAAACTATATAGACATGCTAGTTGTACAGTAACGAAAATACTATTAACATTTACACTTTCTTTACTCTCTTTTAAAACCATTATAATGAGTTTTTTAAAATTTAAGTAACTTCTTTATATTCTATGTTTATCTTTTCTTTTTTTTCTTTCCAAACATGATTATTATATTATTATATATTATTATGTGGGTTAAGATTCCTTATTTCTATTGACTTTATTTATGAAACAAATGTTATTATAGAATAATGGATTGATAAAAAATGTATCACAATTTTTTTTTAAACATCTATTGAATTGAAAGGCAATAAAAATTCTTAGCCATCATTAATTTTATTTCATTATTTGGTATGGCTTTATGATCCATGTGCCTTTTAAGGGTAGGTCCTTCATAACTATTATTATTCTTATTCTTTGGACTTGGAAACATTTGTTAGCTTTAAAAAAACTCTTCTTCTAAACCCCTAATACCATGCACCATCTCTATTGGTTTCTTAACTTGATATATAGATATAATACAATATCCAAATTTAATACAATATACATCATAGATATAATAAAATATCTAAATTTAAGTATAGATTGATATTGAATCTAAAATCATTTTTATTAAATATATCATTAAATTTTTAATATAGGTTGCTCTAAGTTAATGAAGGAATTTTTTTACTTGTTAGATGTAATAGAGAACTACAAAACATGCATCCTTCAATTTATATGGATATTTTGAGGTACTTACAAAATGAATTTTGCTTTGATTAAAAACGATGAAATGTAGGATATTTAATAATGTTTCTAAATATATAAATTCTATCTATTGAAAATGTTCATAACTATCTTAAATTTGATCTTTTCTAATAGGTACCTTTTTTTTTTGGTAAATGATAAGGTATATGTGTTCGTTGGTGTAGTTTTTGAGTACCTAAATGATGGATTCAACCTAAAAAAATTGGTAGACATATAGAGAACAAATAGTACTTGTGTGACACTATTTTTCAAAAATAAATTAAAAAACTTGTAATTATTTTTTTAATTATCTAAGTAATCAAGCCTTGAAGTGTGGGTGAAACCGTTGAAGGTATTTATGCAATGATCAGGAACCGATATTTTGATAGCATGTAGAGGTTGGTGTCTACTAGCACAACATACAATTTTTTTTAAATGATTGAGAAACAAAAAAGTTATGGAAACAACACTAACAATGTGTTTTTTTAGTTGATTACTGACACAAGAAAATTAGTTTTTTTTTTAATTACATAATTGGAATCTGCATAAAAAATGTTATATGTGTCTCAAATTTCATAAAAAAAAATGTGTAGCATACTATAATGAGGGGTAAAACACAACCATATTGAGCAAAATGGTGAGATGCCTAGTTAGCTATGCTTTATCGTATTCCATACCATAGGTTTGGTTAACCTGAAGCTAAGTTTGAAGCACACACAAGAAGAGTGATGACACCTGGAGAATTGACAAGTCTCAGTCTTAGTGCTAAGAAATGTAAGTGTGTTTCTTTTAAATTCAAAATTTCCTTTCTCGCCTATGTGGGTCCCATGAAATCCAAAACATGTGCACGTTTTATCTCTACAAAACATGTACATGTTTTGTAGTGCTAAAACACACACACATTTTAATAAAAATCAAATTTACCTTAGGGGTAAGGGGGGGAAGGAGGGTTGGGAGAGAAATAAATAGAGATCAAGGTTGAGGGCTAAGGGTTTAGGGAGGATTAGGGTAGTTAGGAGAAAGGTGTATGGGGTTGGGGTAGAGAGAGAGATGTGGTTGATGACCTCTAACAGGGTTTAGGGTTGATGGTTTAGGGAGGAGTTCAAATAAAATAGGGTTGATGACCTCTAACAGTATTGTCAGCCTTCTTATGAATACTTTGGGAGAAATATCCCACTTGCTTCTAGGGCTTTTTCGAGAAAAAAATGATTGCTTACAAGAGTAAACTCTCACGAATTTAGAGAAGAGAAGAGTGCAGAAGCAATGTATTAAATGGAAGGAGAGGTGAGATGCCCCTTAATGAAAGGGTCCAATCGCTTATAGGAGCCCGAAAAAATGTTTGAGGCCACTTCCTTTTCCCTGCGTTCTTTGTTGGTCTTTCGCCCTTTGGTGAGGGGAGGAGAAGGGGTTGTAAAGTATTTAGAATCAAAGCTTCCCTCTGACCTGGATGAAGGGACTTAGAACGTCAATCCTGCTTGGGCTGGAGCCTCGTGACCTGACGCTTGGGGATTGGGATTAGGAGGAGCAGGTCTCGGAGAAGCTTCTTTCATGGAAGGAGCAACAAGAACTATCTTCAAGGGGCCAGAGGTACTTGGGGGCACGACCTACGCCTGGTCATCTGCTGCTTCAAATTCTTGATCTTCGACTTCCTACAAAACTTCAAAGCTATTTTTGTTTTCTGACGGAGGAGATTCTGCGAGAGGAGTCTGATCTTGAGATGAGCCCTTATGCTGTGAGGCTTGAGGCTCCTTTCATCGAGGAGGTTGATGTCGATTGATGACCATCTGGAACTCTGTATCTTTGGGAGCAGGAGGAGTTGTTGATTTCTATGATTCTGCAAGCTTGGGGCATCTTTTGGTGAAGTGATCGTATACATGGAAAAAGTTGCATTTAAATGGAATCTGCTCATAGTCCAGTTCTTGGATGTGACTCCAATCTCCTAAAGTAAGCTTTAGGGCCTCCGGAAGCCCTTTTTCTAGATTTACCTCTACACAAATGCGGGCACATCTGAACTGACCCCATTTTGGATCTACACTATCTAGGTAGCACCATAGCTTATTACCGATGTCCACAATAGTGGATTTTCCCCAAAGATGAAGTGGGAGGTTAGGTAGTCTTACCCATACTTGAGAAGTTGTAATCTTTGCTTCTGGGTTAAACCCCAAAGTCCAAGCGGCTAAAAACAACCCTCTCGAGCCCATGAAGAAGGGGCCATATCGAAATACTATATCTCTTTCTTCTTTATTCAGAAACAGAAAAACAAAATACCCCCTACCAGCTGCAGAGAGAGAGACCTGTCCTTGCAAAATAGGGTTCCAATGTTCTATAATCCAGAGCTCCACCACCTTAGGGCTGGGCCACAACCCTGTAAACTTACTGATGAGGGATTTCTCTAAGAGAATGAGTTATTTCTGACATGGATCTAAAGGAGAGAGCTCCAGAGAGGGGATCTCATCTATCTTCTTCACGAACTTGGAGGGGGCCTGAGAGGCTGTCGGAGGAGTGGTTTCTTGAACTAAGGCCTTAAAGGCCAAGAGCTGGTCATGAGAATCCATAACCAGGAAACCATGAGCCACTGGGAAGAGCCGAACCCAAAACTCACGTTGAATCGACACAGCAGTAGAAAGACTAGGAAAAATGCAGTAGGCAAGAGACCATCGAGTGATCTAATCGACAAGAGAAAGGAGGAGGCTAGGGAAACCCTAGCTGCAAATCAAAGGTCGCTTCCTTCCATTCATCATTGTTTAAGGCCATCACTATATTAGGTGTGATTAAGCTAAATTTTTCTCAAAAACTTCAATCATAATAATTAATAATGTATTTACGAAAAGACATAACTATTAATGAAAGGGTATTCCGCCAAAATATAAATAAGGGGCCCTCAATTGTAATTCATCACTTATCACTTATCTATCAATTTATGCATCATTTATATATACGGATATGTGGGTTATTTCAGAAATTACGGGTTCATTTCGAGTTAATTGAGAACATCCAACTATGGATGTTACAGTGGTATTAGAGCTATACGACCCTTGCACATTATTTACACTTTGTGTAAATCTGGTTTTTAACCACTATTAGGGTTTCCCTAAAAAATAGGACATTTCCCATAATAATAAAAAAGTAAAACAAAAAAAAGCGTAAAAGTGAAACCATGCGTGGTTTCTTAATAAGTGGGTTGGGGTTTGAATATAAAATTTCATAATAAATACTACTAAAAAGCAAGTGAGATTTGAACTTAGGTGGGGAAGGTAACAATTGTTCCTCCCAACCATCCAATCTACAAGAAGTCTTTAGGGGAAGAAAATTAATTATTTCAACCTTAAAAAAATATATTATTATTATAATTACTTAATAATTGTATTACATACAATTATTAAATTACAAGAGTAAAGAAAAACAAGACAAAATCAAAGAAGACAAGAAGTCAGTCAAAAGGAAAACCAACTATCGTCAAAGAACACCAAAAGTCAGGAATTATGACAAAGTCTAAATAAGAATTGCAGTCCCAACTAAAAGTAGCAATTCACAAAGTATTTGACATGACAAAGCTAGATATTTCTAAGGAATTAATGAGTCAAAAATATACCAATCAGAATCTACAAAACCAAAAAATCATGAAAGATGCAGTCGAGAATAACGAAGAAATGAAATGATTAAGCAAAATCATCAAGGACAAAGATGACAAAATCACGCAAATTCAGAGAAAAGTAAGATGCCAAGAAGCAGATAATATTTTCCACCTTCAGGAACAAATTGAGGAACTCCAGCAGAAAGAGGAAGACTCAAAAAAAGCACACAAGTTAGAAATTATGAAAGTCTATAACACATTAACAAGTAATACTGAAGAAATATATCAATTAAGAAATCATAATAAAATATTAGTTACGAATATCAAGAAGTTAAAGAGTACCAAGAAGGCAGACAACTTGAATGAAGACATTGAAGGAAAAGTCCTAGAAAAACAACAAGAAAATCAATGCCTTCTAAATGTTCATCAAGAACTAGAGAAAGAAATCGAGAAGTTAAAAGACGACAAAAAGTCACAAGATGAAAGGTTCGAGAAGATTTAGAGTAAAAACGATCTACTAGAGAACAAAATAGCGCAAATCCAGAGAGAAACATCCAGACTCTACAAAAAACAAATTCAAGTTGAGAAAGTGAAGGCAGTCCTCACTGTAGTTAAAAAGGAAGAAAAACAGACAACACATACGCCTTACAGACATCCCAATTATAACTGTCATTTTGACCAACGATAGGGTCAAAATGAGCATTCACAAAAGAGTTATGTTGACAAGCAAACAGTTCTACATACTAAGCAACAATTGAGACAACCCGTTTCCCAAAACAATCTCAGAGGTCTCATCAAAATAGATATGGGATGGACCACACAAATACGATGCAACAATTATCCTGGGGAATCCGTAACTCATATCATCTTCTCTCATCAAGTGTCGCAAAGGATACAAAGATGACGGTTCAAGCAAATCAGACGTTGTTGTCAATGAAGCTTTGAGGACAAAGCTTCCCTTAAGGGGAAGGCAATGTAACAAACTTAAATAACAACAACAAACAATAATAATAATAATAAACATCAACATATATATATATATATATATATATATATATAATAATAATAAAAATAATTAATAATAATTAAAAATGTCTTTACAAAAAGACATGACTATTAATGAAAGGGTATTCCGCCAAAATATAAATAACAGGCTCTCATTTGTAATTCATCGCTTATGACTATCTATCAATTTATACATCATTTTATATCTACGGATATGTGGGTTATTTTAGAAATTACAGGTTCATTCCGAGTTAATTGAGAACGTCCAACTATGGATGTTACACATGCATAATACATTAGCTGAACATAAATATGTACACAACTAAACAATAGCATTTAAGTAAGTAGATATACATGAAATCACAATCAAACACTTAGCTTTGTTTGTTTGATGGTTGGACTCCCTCTTGATCCTTATGTCCTTGCAAGAATAATTGGAGTCTTTGACAGCATGTTCTACTTCATCATCTGCTTTTGAGGACCTGTGTATGTATTTCTCATGCTTGAGCAAGTCTTCTATACCATTGGTCACATGAGACTGTGTACTGGTTCTGAATCTGAGTGTCACTTCTTCATTTATAACTGCATCCCTTCTTGTCCAAATATTGAGACTGATAAGAGTATGATATATGTCTTCATTGGTATAATTCTTATAGATCAGAGTACATATTCCTCATCACTTGAGGAATCTTCCGTTGCTTTCTTCTCAGCTACAATATATTCATTATTGGTTGCATTTAGAGAAAAATTGGTCTGCTTTTCTGCAACAAGTTGGAGTTCTCTTTCTGACATTCACATGTTCACATCCTTGAGTTGAGTTCCCAAGGTCATCTTCTTGTTGATGTTCTTTTTTATCATGGGTTCAGTCCTTCTGGATTAAAGTATATATCCCTGATCACCTGAGGACTCAACTCTTTTTTCTCTGATTGTTTTCATTGTTGGTTCAGGGTGTGTGCAAACTAATGAGGGTCTCTTTTGACACGTAAGATGCAATAGAAAACTGAAAAAATAGGCATCCATCAACTTACATGGATATTTTGAGACACTTACACAATGAATCTTGCGATGAGTTACAAATATGAAATGTAGGAAATCGAATGACGTTTCCAAATATATAAATATTTTCTATTGAAAATGTTCTTAACTATCTAAAGTTAGATCTTTTTTAATGGAAAGTTTTTTATTTTCCCGACAAATGATAAGGTATATATTTTTGTGGGTGCAACATTTGAGTGACTAAATGATGGAATAAACTTACGAAAACTAGTAGACATATAGAGAACATATAGTACTAGTGCATGACTATTTTTCCAATAGTAAAAAATATATTTTTTAATTTTTTTTAATTATCTAAGTGATCAAACATCAAAAACGGTATGTTAATTGTGGGTGCAGCGTTTGAATGTATTAATGCAATTATTTGGAAATGGGTTTTTAATAGCATGTAGAGGTTGGTGTTCTTTAGTGCACCATACAAATTGTTTTCAAAATGGTTTAGAAACGAAAGAGTTTTGGACGAAACATTAACAGTGTGTTTTTTGAGTTAAGGAGTGATGACAAAAGATAAATAACAAAAAAAATAGAAAAAATTTATATATTCTTGGTAAAAATTACACATTTCGAATCTGCAAAAAAAGCCATATATTTTTCTAAAATTTCATAAAAAATGGAGGCGTGCAGCATATTGTAAGCAATGGCTAAACACGGATGTTGTAGGCGTTGGTTATAACAAAAGAATTTAATAATATTCTCTGAGGCGGTAAATTCTACTGCTAGAGATGCGTTATTTGTTAAAAAAATAGTTATTCTGATTGCTTCAGAATGAGACTAATCTGAGTTTTCATGGCTTACCCTAAGCTGAGTGCACCTAGGGT
>LPNX010078446.1:380212-406993 GCA_001517045.1 Pseudotsuga menziesii | reverse complement strand
CTAGAGCAGTCCGGACAGCAGAAACAAGTTGAGCCTGGTAGTGAGAACATGTTCAGTAAAAAATGATAAAACACTAGAATGCAATCTGCTCACTGCAATATTTCAATATTTCAATATTTCACTGCAAGAAGGAAACTTATTGTTTCTAAACAACATCTCAAGACTTGGAAAAAGAGATACAGTTAGAATATTTCAATGGCCCCGGGACTGAAAAGACCACTCTTTCTACAGATCACCAGAACTGATCGGAGACTGCACATGCTTTTATATTTTTTTTTTTAAAACCAGTCACAAGCGTCGCTTAAGCGACGGTTCTAGAGATGTCGCTTTTCCGACATGTATCCTTCACATCCGTCGCTTATCCGACACGTATCCTTCAATTCCGTCGCTTATCCGACGCTTTGAGCTATCGCTTTTGCAACGGTTTTCTTAATCTCCGTCGCTTATCCGACGGCCAGAATGAGATTTTCTTAAAAAAATTTCACTACCGTCGAAGAACAGCTGTCGCTTAACCGACGCTTAGTTTTTAACCGACAGTTACCTAGGTGTCGCTTAACCGACGGTTAATCAGGTGTCGGATAAACGACGACAAGTTTCCGACACTTAAAAAAAAATCAAAGTGTCGTACATGCGACAGGGAAGTGTCGAAAATCCGACATGACCGTCGTCGGATTTTTGGTCAAAATGTAGTAGTGTGCAGTGATCATGGATTTTCTTGAAGAAAATATGTTGGCTAGGTTTGGTTGTCCCAGAAGGATTGTAACAGACAATGCAGCTGCTTTTAAATCTAAGAAGATGGTAAGTTTTGTAACAAGTATCATATTAGTCTTAATCATTATACTCCTTACTATCCATAGGGTAATGGACTAGTAAAATCTTCTAACAAAAGTTTGGTGAGAATAATTAAAAAATTGTTAGAATAAAACAAAAGGGCTTGGCATACAAAGCTGAAATATGCTTTGTGGGCTGACAGAATGAGCACAAAAATGGCCATTGTGATGTCACCATTCCAGTTAGTATATGGGGTTGAGGTAGTTTTTCCAGCATCTTTGGGAGTGCCAATCATGAAATTATTGCAGAACAACAAGATGAACCAAATCACATGCAAAGAAGAATAAATAAAATCATAGAACTGAATGAGTTGAGGGACAAAGTTTATGATAAGGTGCAAATACATTAAGAAAAAATGAAGAACACTTTTGATAGAAAGGTTAAAGAAGAACAGTTCCAAATTGATGATTTGGTTTTAAAGTGGGATGCTCCTAGGGAAGATAAGCATGGGAAGTTTGATCACATGTGGGCAGGTCCTTATATCATTGCAGCTTACAGAGGGGAAAATTCATTCATCTTACACCATCCAGATGGGTGTCAGCTGAAGGGAGGTCCAGTCAATGGAAGGCTTCTCAAACATTACTTGTCTTAAAGGGAGGAGATAATTTTTATACTCTATTTTATAATTCCTTTATTTTTTAAAAAAAATCAGTACAGATGGTGAGCCAGAGGATTTGAAGCCTGTAGAGAAGGCCCTAAGATCTAAAGGGATAGCCATGTTTCTATATTTCCTTATTTTATTTTTTCTTACAGAAAAACAAAAATGGAATTTAAAGGGATGAAAATATTGGGAACATCCCAATGGAATATGCACTGGTCTACGGGGTTCTTTGCTACCTCGCAGGGAGGATAGCATCCCAAGTGGAGCCAGTTGTTAGCACTATTTTTGGGCTGAATGGTTGGAAAGGGATTAGGCCAGTGAAAGGAGGAATATGACCTGGAAGGGTGTTAATAAGGTTCTACAGGTGTTTTGAATGATCATTTCTAGGTTGGAAATGCAAAGTAATTGAAAATTTTCTAATTTTTAACCTTGCAAATGTGTGTGAATGAGAAAGTCCGATCCAAGTTATGTGGTGACATGAAATGAAGGGCCTAGATGCACAGGCTTGAGAACTTTGGTATGGGCGGAAACATGTTAACTTACATGCATAATTGTTCGTTGGATGAATAGATGTAAATAAATCTACGGTCCTGAAGAATTTCGTTGTTTTAACATGCGAGGACAAATAAATTTCTTAAATCGGCGGAATGGCGTAGGAGCTTTGTATTTCAATGATGGCGATCAAAGTTTGAATCAAATCCACGGTGGAAATTTATTCCGCTAATATAGCTTGCACGAACAAAATCAACTTTTCATATTTGTGGAATTTTGTAGGGCTTGCATTTTTCAATGGTTAAGATTAATGATGGAGTAAGATCGACGGAGGAGATGAATTCTGTTGATCTAACATGCCCGTAAAAAGTATTTTTTCTAATTTGTGGAAGTGATTAAAGGTCTACATATTTTGATGAAGGATATCTAACTGGAAAATGAATCTACGGCAGAGAACAATTCCGCTAATCTAACATGCGCGTATAAATGAACATTTGAAATCTGCGGAATATGGTAGGCTCTTAAAGTTTGAACCACGAAGATTTAAAGAGGATTTTGATCAAAGGCTGGAAACAATTCCGCAATGTAAACTAGCAGGGAGAAAGTCATGATGAAGATTTGTGGAATCAGGTAGGGGTCGCATGTTCCAGCGGCTCATATTAAAGCATGATCTAGATTAACGACTGAGGTTGATTCCGCTAATCCAAGGTGCAAGGAAGGAAAATTTTGGTGATGATGCGGAAAGTGTAAGTGTGGAATATAATCAAAGGTGTGGATTTAATCTAAGATAAATCTATGGCTAAAAATCAATCTGCCAACAAAGCTATAAGAAATATAGAGAATGTGATATAACTAAAAACTAAGGATTAAGGAAAGAACAAATGGACGGCTCAGATTTGGGAAAGTTTCAGATCGAAGATGGAGATTTATTCTGATATTTAAATTTGCAGGAAAAATAAAGAAGGGTGAATTCAAATAGCGGAAATAAGACAGTGTGGTTAACCAGAGATCAAAATCAAGGGCTCATATTGAAGGATACTAAATCTACAGGTGGAAATACATTTGGTTGAAGAAGATGCACAGTTGATATGAGGAATAAAGTATTATAAGGAGGAGCACGTGGATTCAAATAATTTGATTTTTCTAAGCATTGGAAAGCGAGAACACAGACTTTGCGGAAAGCGCCACCTTGGACAAAACATGTGGACCATATGCCAGCTCACTAGGTAGGATTTTTTATGCAGGAGCATCATGGCATGCCAACAATGTGATGAGTTGGTCACATGATGTGGCATTTTTTTGTTGCTTTGATGATTCATAGTTTGTTAGCGGTGGTAGGAATGATGGCAGATCATGACTCCCTGTGAGGAGATCAAGTCGTAAGTTGTTTGTTATGATAGGGATGTTTCATCATGCTTTGTAGTTGTTTGTTTTCGGTTGCAGGACACTTGGTGGGGGAGGTAACAGTTTAGCTTAAATAGGCAAGTTAGAGAAGTGTGAGGGGTTCTACTCTTCAGCATTAGAATTCTAATTTGTAGAGAGGAGGTCAGACCTGCATCTAGTTCTACTTGTAAATATTTTGAAAAGACTGAAGAAGGCGAACCGATTCTGTTTGTTTGTTCTATTGCTTAATAGAAGGATTAGTTGTGTGTTTGTAGTGTTGTTAGCCTATATGCATGTGTTGTTTGAACTGTGTATCCGTGAAGAGACGACTTCGGTGGTTTTCTAAACACCAGTGTATTTCTATGAAATTGTTGATTCACGCATTAAGTTGTTGCTTGAATAGTTTAAATAGGTCGTAGATGCATGCATAGAAGTTTTATGCTAATGAATCGTGAAGATCGAAGGCTGGATTGATCAATCATCTGATCAATTAGCGCAGAACGCATATTTCTTCCATTAATGTGTCTTACAGAGAATGGTCAGCGGGGATTGAATCCGCAGAAGA
Source organism: Pseudotsuga menziesii (assembly GCA_001517045.1). Lineage (NCBI taxonomy): Eukaryota > Viridiplantae > Streptophyta > Pinopsida > Pinales > Pinaceae > Pseudotsuga > Pseudotsuga menziesii. Next base: position 403,121 of record LPNX010078446.1, on the reverse strand, counting down.
AGATCTGACGGTCCAGGAGAGATCCACAACGAAAGTTGTGAGGAAAATAATGGAACTACAAATATCTTTGAGATCCATATCAAGGAGCAGATCGACGGTCGTGGAGAAGGCCGCACATATCCGACGGTCGTAAAAAAATTGCGGGAGAAAAATTTACAGGAGACTAGTTGCGGGGGGGACAATTTGGAAAGTTGACGTCCTACATCTTGCAACCCGCATGCAGAAACAGAGTTGCGAAACGATCCTTGCGAAAGAAAAGTTGTGGGGAGGTAATTTTAGAGCGTAATTTGGTCGAGGGCTAAATTTGGTAATCCTGTTGAGTGTAGGAGGCCACCAGATCCTGTAAGTTACTAGTTGGGTTGGCTGTGGTTGATCCCCCTGTACCAGTTTTTGTATCAGAGCAAGGAGAATCTCGTGTGAGAGAGAAGTGTAGCAATAGAATCCTAGAAGGAGCAAAGAAGAGTGCTCAAGAGGTTCAAGATAGAGGACCAGCGTTACCAAAAGACCAAGTATAGAGAAGGGGCTTGGTGAGGTAAGTTGTAGCAGTGTGAAAGAGAATTGTTATTGCAGAGGCTTAGTGCAAGAGGATGGCTGCACGCGTAGGAAGAGAAAGAGGTCGTGACAGAGGTCGACTAGTGGTGAACACAAAAGTTATGGAGGAAATGAGGGAGATACGAGCACGTCTGGAAGCCTTGGAGACAGACAAACGAAGAGACCCAGAAGCAGGGGATGTAAGTGAACCTAAGGATGAAGAGAAAAGAGAAGAAGCTGCACCTAGGTAGGAAACACTTGAGCTAAGGTATTTCAGATCGATTCTAGGAGAAACTTCAATTCTGAAACCTGAGTTGTCTACCTATGATGGAAGTCTCATTGCTGAGCATCTCATTGATTGGATGAGTGTGTTGGATAAGTACTTTGAGTACGATGAGTTGAAGAAGACAAGAGAGTTAGATTGGTTGTGACAAGGTTGAAAGGGCATGCATCCTTGTGGTGGGATAGTGTGCAAGAAGAAAGGAGGAGGAAGAATAAGTCATTGATAAAGAGTTGGGATAGGGTGGTAGAAAAAATGAGGGCTAAGTTCTTGCCCAAATATTACCATTTAATTGTGTATAGATAGGTACAGAACCTTAGGCAAATATTGTTAACAGGGAGAGAGTACACTGAAGAGTTATACAAAGTAAACCTAAGGGAAGGATATGTGGAAGAGTCAGCAGAAAAGGATGCTATATATTTCAATGGTCTAAGGATGGATATCCAAGAAGAGATCAACATGATATCACCTAGAACAATGGAGGAGGCGTATCAATGTACCTTAAGGGCAAAAGAAAAGATAGCAAGGAAGCAGAGCTTCAACAGAGGTCGAGGTTCAACTAGAGGAAGAGGACAAGCAACTGGAAGAGGAAGATTTGGAGCATAGAGGGGAGAGTCCAGTAACTCTAACCAATAAGAGCAGCATGGTAGAGGAGGTGACTATAACAGAAGAGGATCTTACCAAGGAGGTAGAGGTAGAGGAAGAGGAAGAGGGACTATCTATAAGTGCTACAAATGCAACCAGTTGGGGAATAGATCATTTGAATGTCCATGGAAGGAAGATGTAGGACAGAGAGGAGCCTATGTAACTCAGAATGAGCAACAACAAGAACAGTCGACAGTGGCTGAATTTTTTCCAGAGACAGGAGAGGCTTTGATGATGAATAAGGTCTTATTGAAACCTGAGAAGGAGCAAGCAGATCCTACTCAAAGAAAATCTTTTTTTAGGACCACATGTAAAGTCCAAGGGAAGTGTTGTAAGATGGTGATTGAGAGTGGGAGCACTGACAATCTTGTTTCCACAGAGATGGTGGAGAAGCTGAGTTTGAAGAGGACCAAGCATCCGGTTCCATACAAAGTATCTTGGTTACATAAAGGACATCAAATCTTGGTAAGTGAGCAGTGTGAAGTTGATTTCCAAATAGGTCTATATAAAGACAATATTCTGTGCGATGTTATTCCCGTCGATGTTTGTCCTATACTGTTAGGAAGACCGTGGAAATTTGATAAGAAAGTGATTCATGATGGTAGGAGTAATTGTCATAGTTTTGAGCAAAATGGGATAAGACCTGTACTTCACCCTTTGCAAGAAGGTGGTACAGCAGGACAGTCAGCACCCAAAGTCCTGTTGTTGTCAGGAAAAGAATATTTGCAACAGATTGAGAAGGAAGAGTTGAGCTATGTTGTGGTATGCAAACCGAGAGTGGTGACAATGAAGACTAATGTGACAGATATACCTGACTCAGATTCAGGAGATGCTGAGTGAGTTTAGTGACATCGTGGTGGATGATTAACCCAATGAGTTACCACCAAGGAGGGATATAAGCCATTAAATTGATTTTATTCCAGGAGCGAGTTTACCAAACAAGGCAGCGTATAGATTGACACCTCGAGAGAATGAAGAAGTGAGGAAATAGGTCCAAGGATTGTTGGACAAAGGATTGGTCCAGAAGAATCTGATTCCATGTGCAATACCAGCAGTACTGACACCAAAGAAGCATGGTGAGTGGAGGATGTGTATTGAATCCAGAGCAATTAACAAGACTACTATCAGATATAGGTTTCCATTACCAAGGATGGATGACATGATGGATTGACTAAGTGGGGCAACGTTCTTTTCAAAACTGGATTTGAAGAGTGGATATCATCATATTAGAATCAGAGAAGGAGATGAGTTGAAGACATCCTTTAATACAAATGATGGGTTGTATGAGTGGTTGGTCATGCCATTTGGATTGTCCAACGCACCAAGCACTTTTATGAGATTAATGAATGAAGTCTTGAGAGATTTCATAGGTAAGTTTGTGATAGTTTACCTTGATGACATTTTGGTTTTCATCCAAACAGAAGAAGAGCATCTAAAGCATCTGAGATATGTTTTAGAGCGGTTGCAACAAGAAAATTTGTTGGTAAATGTTAAGTGTACATTTATGAAGCCGGAGTTAGTATATTTAGGTTTTGTTATCTCAAGAGATGGGTTGAAGATGGATCCAGAAAAGGTGCAAGCAATCATTGATTGGCCTTCACCTAGGACCATATTTGAGGCAAGAAGTTTTCATGGATTGGCAAGTTTTTACAGGAAAATTATAAAGAATTTCAGTGGTATTTGTGCATCTATTGTCGAGACAATCAAGAAGTATAGACAACTGTTTCAATGGATAGCAGAGGTTGAAAGGAGTTTTCAGTTCTTGAAGAAGAAGATCACTGAAAAACTAGTATTGAACTTACCAGACTTCAAACACCCTTTCCAAGTAAAGTGTGACGCCAGTGGAGTAGCAATCCAAGCTGTGCTCAGTCAGGAGGATAGTCCTAGCGTATTTTAGTGAAAAGCTTAATGAGGAAAAGAAGAAGTAATCATCTTATGAAAAGGATTTTTATGCTATTTCAAGCAATGAAGCATTGGAGACATTATTTGATGCCTAGAGAATTTGTGTTATATTCCGATAACCATGCATTGCAGTACATTATGCAGCAACCTAAGCTAAACTTGAAACATGTCAAGTGGGTTGAGTTCTTACAGAGCTTTACCTTTGTGTTGAAGCACATAAGTGGACAGTCAAACATAATAGTTGATGCCTTAAGTAGGAGACTGTTGATTGTGCAAGAGAATCATATCCAAGTCTTGGGATTTGAGCATTTAAGGGATTTGTATGAGACTGACATTGATTTCCAGGAGGCTTACAGGACTTGTAAGAATCCAGTGGAGGTGGACAAAGAGAATCCTGTGGAGGTGGACAAAGAGCCATGGATGGAGTGTACGCTACAAGATGATTTACTCTTTAGAAATAGTAAACTGTGTATACCAAAGTGTTCCATGAAAGAGAACTTGATACAGGAAAAACACAATGGAGGTATGGCAGGTCACTTTGGAAGTGATAAAACCTTTGGACAGTTAGGTCATTTCTATTTTTGGCCAAGGATGAGGTCTGAAGTTGAGAAGTTTGTAAGTAGATGCAGAGTATGCCAGCATGCTAAAGGAAAAATCCAGAACACAAGGTTGTGTACATCATTTCCTATTCCAACTAGGCCTTTGGATTCTGTGAGTATGGATTTCATTCTAGGTTTACCAAGAACTCAGAAGGGACATGATTCTATATTCGTAGTTGTTGATAGATTCACTAAGATGGCACATTTCATTCCATGCTACAAGACTAGTGATGCCACACACATTGCTAACTTGTTTTTCAATGAAGTTGTGAAACTACATGGTTTACCTAGAAGCCTTGTGTCAAACATAGATGTGAGGTTCAAAGGTCATTTTTGGAGAAAATTGTGGAAGAAGTTGGGTACCAAACTAAAATTCAGTTCAACATATCATCCACAGTCTGATGGACAGACAGAGGTAGTTAATAGGAGTCTGGGGAACCTGTTGAGAAGTCTGATTGGAGAGAATTTGAAACAGTGGGACAGAGTATTAGCTGAATCTGAATTTTCTTATAATGATTCACCAAACAGAAGTATAGGGTTGAGTCCATTTCAAATTCTGTATCGAATGCATCCACGAGGAGTGTGTGAACTTCATGACTTAGGTCAATTGGAGAAAAGGAGTGTCGATGGAGAAGAGTTTTCAATAAGGACCAGTGAACTACAGGGGAAAATGAAAGCAAGGTTACAGCAGAGTAACACCGGTTACAAGGCCAGAGAATATTCCAAAAGGAGAGAGAAGAACTATGAATTAGGATATTTGGTCTTAGCATATCTAAAGAGAGAAAGATTTCCAAAAGGAGAGTATAACAAGCTGAAGATGAAGAAGATTGAACCCTGCGAGATACTCAAAAAATTCTCAGCAAATGCTTATGAATTAGAGACGCCTACTGGAGTGGGTATTTCACCAATATTTAATGTTGTAGATCTATATCCTCATGTATCAGGTGATACTGGACCCTTTGCAGAAGGTGAAGATCCTACTAAAGACCTACAATGGGTGAGGCCGACGCCTGTGGCACAACCATTGGAAGTTGAGGCCATTCTAGACACTAAAGTGGTAAAGAGTACAAGGAAGAAGGACTATTTAGAGTATTTGGTCAAATGGAAGAAGTGAACAACATAGGATTCTACTTGGATGAGCGATGCAGAGTTGGAAGCCCAGGGTTTCACTGTAGCTGATCTAATGAACAAGGCTTCATAATTTTTCACCCTTGCGAGTCTGATGCAGGAGCATCGTGGCATGCCAGCAATGTGATGAGTTGGTCACATGCTATGGCATATTTTTGGCTATTTTGATGAGTCATAGTTTGTTAGCGGCGGTAGGAATGATGGAGGATCATAACTCCCTGCGAGGAGATCAAGTCGAAAGGTGTTTGTTGTGATATGGGCGTTTCATCATGCGTTGTAGTTGTTTGTTTTCGGTTGCAGGACCACTCGGTGGGGGGGGGTAACAGTTTAGCTTAAATAGGCAGGTTAGAGAAGTGTGAGGGGTTCTTCTCTTCAGCATTAGAATTCCAATTTGCAAAGAGGAGGTCAGACCTGCGTCTGGTTCTACTTGTAAATATTTTGAAAAGACTGAAGAAGGTAAACCGAGTCTATGTGTTTGTTCTATTGCTTAATAGAATGATTAGTTGTGTGTTTGTAGTGTTGTTAGCCTATATGCATGTGATGTTTGAACTATGTTTCCGTGAAGAGTGGACTGCGGCAATTTTCTGAACACCTGTGTATTTCTGTGAAATTGTTGATTCACACGTTAATTTGTTGCTTGAATAGTTGAAATAGGTCGTAGATGCATGCATAGAAGTGTTAGGCTAATGAATCGTGAAGATCAAAGGCTGGATTGATCGATCATCTAATCAATCAGCACAGGACGCAGATTTCTGCCATTAACGTGTCTTGCAGAGAGTGGTCAACGGGGATTGAATCCGCAGAAGAAGATTTGACGATTCACGAGAGATCCACAACGAAAGTTGTGAGAACGATCGCGTATCTACAAATATCTATGGGATCTGCATCAAGGAGCATATCGATGGTCGTGGAGAAGTCCGCACAGATCCGACAGTTGTAAAAAAATTGTGGGAGACTAGTTGCGGGGGGAACAATTTGGACAGTTGACATCTCGTATCCCGCAACCCGCATGTGGAAACAGAGTTGCGGAACAATCCTTGTGAAAGCAAAGTTGCGAGGAGGTAATTTTAGAGCGGAATTTGGTCGAGGGCTAAATTTGGTAATCCTACTAAGTGTAGAAGCCACCAAATCCTGTAAGTTACAGGTTGGGTTGGTTGTGGTTGATCCCACGTGTGTCAATTTTGACTCTGTTGAACTATTATTTAATGGTTGAGATGGAATATTTAGAGGTCCAGAATCTTGAGTATCAGAAAATTGAGGAATTTCTTGAAGACAAAGATTCAAAAATATTTGATACTATATTGTTGAATGATATTGTAGAAACAACCAAGAACAAGTTAAAAATCCTTAAAGACCGGGGAAATGATATTCATGGTGTTTTCAGTTCATATTTCTATTATTTTTCTATAGACCAAACCCTAAACTGTCCTAAGTTTATTGATTAGTGTGCTAATAATTATTCCTCTTATAAGAGGATAATTATGGATGCATCTAGGTCTAAAATATTGTGTCCAATTAGTTCTCTTTTCATCTAAAATACTTTGCATGCCCCTACCATTTTGTTCAAGTGTCTGAAGGGTACAAAGAAGAAATCTTAATTCAATTTTTCTGAGAGTCCACAGTTGAACAGAAAGAAACTTTCTTTAAATCCTGTTCAAAACGTGATAGTCAGTTGCTAAACTATCCTTTTCCCATTGACTATAACTTGTTTAATGAAGAAACCCGGTCTCTTTCAACCTTAGCAAGTCATCTTTTAGGGTTGGATACAAATAAATACATCACATAACCATTATTGAGCTTAGTGTTCACCCTTAGTACTGGTCAGGTAGATTCTGAACAATTGAGTCAGTCAGTTCAATCATCATGCCTTAAATTTGATGAGTTTTTAGCAGAGAACATTCATTCTCAGTTAGTAAACTTCCACAAGGCGAGATGTTTCATATTTCAATCCTTTTTACTGAAGATGTTTTTAACATTCAATGAATAAAATTTATAATTCCCAGAGATGGCAATAACAGATGAATTAAGCAGAGATTATAGTGAATTTATGAATTTTCTTATGGCAGAAGTATGCAGCTTTCTTTCAAAAGAAATTTCCCAAAGTGTTACCAAAGATGAAAGAAATGCTACAATTTTCACCTGAAAGAAGAATAGGAGACTGGTTCCTATCTGAATACGGTACAATGATTAGGTTGTACGGGTTTGTTAATCAACCCTACATCCTACCAGCATCTTTGACAATGAGAGTATTTGCATTAGAACTAATCAGGAAAAGGTTAATAGTTGAGAATGAACATTTCCTAAATTTTTAAGAAGACTTTAAAGATTAAATTTCCATGGATAGTAGGCCCATTTGTCATCAAGAACAAAGATGCTCTTCCAATAATTGAGAGCCTGCTTAGAGAAATGGGATTTTCAGTTGAAGCTGATATTAATTATGATCCTCACCATGTTATCTCAAGTAGGAGACAAGTTAATAAAAATAAGCCATTTGAACATTCTAAGGTTGCAAGACTTTCTGAAGCAACGAACTAGATGGATTACCCTAAGGATATAAAAAATGGTGAAAATATGCAGGAAGACTCAATTTCATCTATGCAAGAAGACAATTCTACTCAACATGATCTTTCTATTGTTATTGCTGCAGCTATTCAAATTACACCATTGGCTATTTTTTCTGAAAAAAACAAATGAGAGGGACTTCTCAGATGCTATGGATACTGAAGAAGATATTGCCAGAACACCCAAAGCGTAAAAGGTTGAAAAAACAGGGCAACTTTGTACATGTCACAAAGGATAACATTAAGGGTAAAAAGAAATAGATGAAGGTTAAAGGCCCAGCCTTTGAGATCTAGGAATATGCATTTGATAAAGCTCCTGAGGGTTTCTACAGGCAGATACAAGTCCAAGACTGAATTGTTAGACAAATATAAATATGTAAATGGACAAGCTTCTAATGAATCATTGAAATTATATGTTGAAGTGAGAAAATTATTTGGTCAAGAAGTGTCCCTAGTAACTATTAGGGATCACACTAAAAATACATTCAATTTGGCAGTGGCTACAGAGAACAAAGTTGTTGAAATGAGGATGAACTTAAAAAATATCCTTGTCCCCGATATGATACATCTACATAAATAGACAGGGGACATTATTTACACTGATTTGTTGAAAGCAACATTACAAGTGTCAAGATTACAATCAAGCAAGAGTAAAGTTGAAAATCTACTCAGACAGGAAAAGGTGGAGAACAAATCCCACCAGACACAGATTAAGAAGTTACAAGTAGAATTATTGGTGGCTGATAGTCAAGCTGACAAGGGAGCTGCAACACAGAAGTTATTAAGTGAAAAAAGAAAATGCTATTCAATTGTTGAAAAAAAAGATGAAAATTCCATCTACTCAGCTTATACAAACTTTTGAGTTGAAAAAATTTGAGAAAGAAATTGAAGCTTTGACTATTGAATTGACTGATTGTAAAGCAAAGTTATTGAATCTTGAAGAAAAGGAGAAGCAATGGGAAAAATATATAAATCTTTGGGTTGAAAATGAAAATATTTTAAAATAAAAACAAGCAGAGGTCGAGAAGGAATTAAAAGAAAAGAATAAAGAACACGAAGTGTAGATTATTTCACCTTCTGTACAATCTGGTGCAGATTCCCTTTCCCAAGCTATGTCTTAGGTAAGTCTTAGAGATATGGAAATCATTGGTCTAAAGAACCAAAATAAAACTTTGGAAGACATAGCTGTAAAAAGAGAACAAGAAAGAAAGGCATGGGAAAGTAAATGTAAAGAGATGGCAGATAAGAATAATAAATTGACGAAGCAAGTTACAGGACAGCTAGCCCTACAGGGAGCTAATCATATCATCTGGGATGTGCTTATAGTAGAAGCATCCAAGCTTGGGCCCTATTTAGATTATATTTTGGACAAAGATATTGTTATGCAAGCAACTAGACAAAGTGTTATGGTAGTGAGGGAAATCTTAAATAAAAGATCCATAGACACAGCTCAAAATGCAATTAATTTTTTAAACAGTTTGACCAAGGAAGACATCAGGAGTGCAAATATCAAGGATAGGATCTCAACCATTACATGGGAAAGAAAAGTGGTGAGCAAGTATCAACATTTGGATACAGTTTAGGAGAAAAATGATATTTTGAATCATCAAATTAAGGAATTCATCGAACCGTTTAATCCATTGTTCAAAATATGACTTCCTTTATTTTGGGAAGAGAAAGGAGGGATGTGGTATCAAAAGGATTACAATGACAGGTTGATTAATTGCATATTAGATCATAGGCAGTTTGAAGACATGCAGCAATCCTTGTCTCAAAAAATAATGGTTGACAAATTGGATGAAGATTTTGAGATGTTGTTTGATTTCAAAGCTACATGTGCTAAATTGTCATATTTCTCTTATGTGGAGCATGTAGAGCTCAGAGTATTGGTAAAGGAGATGGTCAATCTCGATTTTCCAGCTATTGACCAATGGAAGACGATTGAAAATTTTGGAAAAACCAAATACAAGTTGCACCAATGAAGATTTTGAAGACTATTGGAAAGAAGAAATCATTTTGTAATTTGGTTTGGGAAATTAGTTAGTTAAGAAGTTTAGTTTATTTCAAAAAATAGTTAGAAGAAAATAAATATGTTTGACACATGTAAAGGTAGTTGTGCCTATTTTTAGAATCAAGTATTCAGATCATGAAGCAATGTTATGTATTTAAACAACATTTGGAGATGAAAAAGGGGTTGGAACCATGAGATTTTGAGTTATATATTTTGAGACCTACTTTTAATAAAATTGCAAAGCCAAATGTTGGTATTTCATCAAATATTCATGTGTTATTTCTGATTACAGTATGTACTTTATTTTCCTTGTGAATGTTTTCATGTTTTACCTTCCATTATGTTTTCTTTCATGTCTGAAATGAGTGTTTAATGGTTCAGAATTCATATATGTATATGCTCTGGCTATTATTTCAGATATCCACAAATATTTTCAACTAAAGTTAATGTAGAATTCATCTTTTGGTGCTCTGTATTGATGGATTGTTCTTGTTTCTTTCCTATCGCCACACAATCAACATTTTGACTGTAATTGAGTAACTATCTTGCCTTTGTTGAAGCTCCACGCAAATAGCCTTGTGTTTCATAATTATATTTTTCGACTCTGTAGCCCAATGTTTACTTACCCTGTTTCAACTAACGACACTATCTGAATCTTTTTGTTTCATTTTTGGTCATGTTTAAAAATCAATGAGAGATCCCTCTCTAGAAAGGAAAAAGCCAGTTTTCTTTCGTAAAGTGGTTATGTCGTTACCTTGAGATTTCCTTCCACAACCTAAGGTAAATTTTGAGTGCTAACACTTAGATCCAACTAAGAATATGTGTAATACCTGGCTTTCCTTCACATACTGATCAATGTCATGTCATCTTTAATTTATCTTTGTCACTATCATACAACTGCTCAAACAACTTCTCCACAACTGTCATTATCATGTCAAGTCTCTTGCTACTGTCAGGTTACTTCTGCGATCTCTCTCGGGGCTATTTGTTTATCCCTACAACTCAAATAATCTCTTCTCTTAGACACAAATGAAAAAGTTTTCCAAGTTGATCCAATTCTTCATTGAGTTTCATAACACTCACAACCAATACTTTTAAGCCCAGTCGTTCATTCACTAGTCTTAAAAAGGTCCAAAACTGAGTCTTGAGGTATCTTCCAATCCATATGCATTCAACTATACAAAAATATTTGTAGACACTGTGATCGAACAAATGTTGATTCTTGCGTACAAAATATGTCTGAGAAATATTATATCGACTTGAACATTGAGCTTCATGAACATATCTTTATTAATTTTGTTGTACCTTACTTGATCTCTGTCTCAACAAAACCTTGATCTTTGAATATATAAGTGATCCATTTCACTGGAATCCTCATTCGACTATCTAAGATTAGAAATTCATCCTTTAGCGTTGCAGACAAAAGGGGACTTCAAGATTCAAACTATGTCATTCACTGTTTTATCCCATTGACTTGACTGAGGTCAGAGCTTTATTGGTTATGTACTCTAGCTACACTCGATACATGTGCCCAGAGCATCATAACAACATTTTTATTCTTCCTTCTTCCTTCATCAAAATCAGAACATAGTTGAACTTCTTCATTTATGAGACTTGTGGTTGTGCTCCATCCTTCTTCAAAGTTGTAACTACAATTGTTTGTCTACTGCAAATGACTAAAATTGATATCCTTGTTTACTAAGGTTGATCTTCTTTATGTCCTGAAATCAGATATGTTATTGCAATTGCCTCTTTAGTTGATACCCGAAACTCAGAGGTAAAAAAAACACAAAACATAAAAAAATCTTGGTCTCCTATCTGGCTGCCTCAGTTTTCAAGTAATCCACCGAAATATGCCTAAGAGAGAACCAAATATCATAGCTAAATCATACTTTTGCTTATGTTTTTAAATGAGAACGCAAACTGAGTATTTATGCACATTTTCCATAATATTTGAGCCGACCTGCTATGTATTTGCAATATATTTTTTATGGCAATTTTATTTATTTTAATTTTTAAATATATTATTTATACTGAGCAGACTTGTCATATTTGGTCAATTAAATATTAAATAAGGTCTCCATTTAGTAGGTCAACTTGGAGTATTTCAAGTTTTGTTTGTCTCCTTTTAAAATTGTTTTCCTTGGGAGAACTACCATTCCACGTCAAAGATCAATCCATAAGCATGGGGTTCTTTCATGTGCGATGTTCATCAAATATAGCATGGGATTCTATCTTCAACGGTTTGCATATCAGGCCATGTCAATATCCACGAAGCATGTCATCATCAACATCAAGGGCTTTATCAAACGAGCTTCAAGGACCACATATCATCTAGTTATAGCATTATGAGTGTTGCACCATCAAGGTTAAGAACCATCGAGTGTGGGTCCAAGATCCAAGGGTCCAAGGTTCATAAATAAAGAACTTCTTCAACAACCAACATATAGGCTTCAAGACATATTCAATGGCTTTATCATCATGTATGTGGTATTTTTAAACCATCCACATCAGCATGGGCTATCAAAGTACCTCCATTTATCTTGTGGGAAAAATGTCAACAAGCAACCATGTGTGTGAGTTTCATGACCTCATTAAGCCACAAATGACCACAAATTGGATCATTTGGACCACCTAGTGCTCCAAGGCACACACCAACTGTGAATGGTCTCCAATGCCCAAAAAACCATGTCATGCTTGCCATGTCATCAACCTTTATTACTCATTTGTCATTAATGGCTTGTCATCAATGACAACCATGCTTACAACGTTTGCATACGATCTTCGATTTGGGTGCTTGATATCCCATTGAAAGGTTTCTCCGAGCTTTACATATTCCAACAAGGGACAAATGCATGTCGTTGGATACCATTTAGCCCCTCGAATCACCAAAAAACGTCGTTTAGAGCCTCAAAACGGCCCCAAAAGTTTGGGACCCAAAAAACCGTAGAAAAGTAGCTAGGAAACTACCAAAGTGAACAATTGTTTTGAGCCAGTGGAATAGGTGGATAGCCACCAATATCCATATAGATCAATGTAGGCCTTAGGCTACTAAGAATATTATTCAACATTTGAGTGTTGTTCTCAAACTTCAAATCTTGTGTAGCTTGTCACTTGTCTTTTCTAATTCCTTTCTCAAAAAGTCAATTTCTATCATTAATTTCTCATAGTTCTCTTCCTTCTCTTTCAATAGGTTTTGTGTTTCTTATATCAAAGTGTTAGCACTCAGAATTGTACCCAAGGTTGTAGAAGGTAAATCCCAAGGCAACAACATAACCACTTTAAGAAAGGGAGTTGGCTTCTTCCTTTCTAGAGAGGGATCTCTCGCTGATTTTTAACTGGGCCAAATATAAAACTAAAATAAACTTCAAATTGAATTTGTGGTTGAAACAGGGAAAGCATAATTGGGCTATGGAGTCACAAATATTTAAATGAATCATAGAATGCCTATAGGTGAAATTTCTACAAAGGAAAGGTAGCACTCAGTTATAAACAAAAAACGGTTTATCTGGTGATAAAGAAGAAACAAGAACAATCCATCAATACAGAGCACCTAAGAGATGAATTATGCATCAACTTTGGTAAGAAAGATTGGTTGATACCTGGAACAATAGCCAGAGCATAATAATATGAATTATGAGCTATTACACACTTATTCTAGATATGAAGAACACATAATGGCAAGTTCAACAGGATAGGAAAGGAACAAATAGACTGTAACTACGAAATACACATGAATCTTTGCAACAACATGCCAACACTCGGCTCTGCAATTTTATTAATCATAGATCACAAAATGCATAAGACAAAATCTCACGGGTTCTAACTTCATCTTCCTCTATTGAGGGTATATTTATAGTATCATAGGCTCTCGAGACCAACCTCGAAACAGAACCAAATTCAGTTACATCGTGGGAATCAAAATCCTAACAAATGTTGATCTGGAAGATAGACCATGGTCATAAAAAAAACAGGAAAGCACGATGGAACGCGCATGGTGGGTCAATGAGGGACATTTGACAGCCGAGACTGAGGCTTGCTTGATGATAACGATCGATTAGAGGATTTTCGCACGACCTATAATAGTTTTATTCTTCCTTGCGTGTTCCGATTATGAAATCCATCTGGACCATTGATCTTTCAATCAAGATAAGGAAATGGAAGCACGTGTATGAACCTGCGTGCTCTGTAAAATTTTGCTGAATTGTGGAAAATTAAATCAACGACACTTTGAACTAGCGGAAATTTTCTCGTCCGTGGATCTAAATCAAACCTTCATTTGAGCCGTCGAAACCTATACCTTGTACCCAAATTCACTGATTTCAAAAGTTTGTTTGTCCTCGCATGTTGAATCAGTGAAATCAACCTCCGTCATTGATCTTACCTCATCCTCAATCTTGGCCATTGAAACATGGAGGCCCTTAAATGATTCCGCTGATATGGAAATCTATTTTCTTCATGCAAGTTAGATCAGTGGAATGAATTTCCACTGTTGATCGGATTCCCTCTTAAATCTACACCGTTGAAATATGCACCATCACACTCCATAAAGTGACTGTTGGGGGCGGAAGTCGGGTTTTATCACTGTTTATACCATGAACTTGCTTTTTCCTCCTTTCTGCTCCTGATTTGGCCTTGGCAGAAATTATTTTTGGCCTTTGATCTTCTGCGTTGCGTATTCCAGACGTCCATTTCCTGTTATCATTCAACTAAGGGAGAATTTCTTCATTTACATGCATTTCATGGTCAAAATTCAGAATTTCTTAAGTATTTTGGCATCCCAAATATAGAAATGTTCCTTCAAACATCTACAGACCTTCATCAACATTCTTTAAGGTCCTGTGATATGAAAATTTACAAACCTTATTGCTCCTTTTAATGGCCAAATCCTTTACCAATTACTTAGCCCAAAAATGGTGCTAACAACTGGCTCCAACTCGAAATGTTATCCTCCCTACGAGGTAGCAAAGAACCCCGTAGACCAGGTGTCGAATCCATTGGGTTGTTCCCAACATATCAGACCTCAAACTTTTTGTTTTTGTTTTTTATGTAAGTGAAAATAAAGAAAAATAGAAACATGGCTACCCCTCTGGATATTAGGGCCTTCTCTCCATGCTTCAAATCCTTTGGATCACCATTTGTACTGTTTAAAAAGTCAAGATATATATACAACTATGATACCGAAATTACCTTCTCCCTTAGGACAAGTAATGTTTGAGAAATTGTCCATTGATTAGACCTCCTTTCAGTTGAGACCCATATTGGTGTTGTATAATGAATGCATTCTCACCTCTGTATGCTTCAATGATATAAGGACCTACCCACATGTGATCAAATTTCCCATGTGTATCTTCCCTAGGAGCATCCCACTTCAAAACCAAATCATTAATCTGGAATTGTTCTTCCTTTACCCTCCTGTCAAAAGTGTTCCTCATATGTTCTTGATGTATTTGCACTTTACCATAGGCTTTGTCCCTCAACTCATTCAATTCTATGATCTGGCTTATTCTTCTTTGCACATGATTTGGTTCATCATGTTGTTCATGCAAGAACTTCTTGACTGAAACCCCCAAAGATGCTAGAAAAATCACCTCAGCTCCATACACTAATTGGAATGGGGACATCCCAATCGCTATTTTTGTGCTGATTCTGTCATCCCACAAAGCATATTTCAGCTTTGTATGCCAAGCCCTTTTGTTATCCTCCAGCAACTTCTTAATGATCCTCACTAGGATTTTGTTTGAAGATTCAACCAGACCATTACCATGTGGGTAGTATGCAGTAGAATGGTTGAGACTGATATGATACTTGTGACAAAAACTTATCATTTTCTTAGATTTAAATTCAGGCGCATTGTCTTTCACAATCATTTTGGGACAGCCAAATCTAGATAAGATATTATCTTCTAGAAAATCCATAATCACTGTCTTTGTGGCCCTTCTTGTAGGGATTGCTTCAATCCACTTATTGAAGTAGTCAGTTGTTGTTAAGATCCATCTATGTTGTCCTAAAGAGTTGGGATCTATTTCCCCAATAAAATACAGTCCCCACTGTTGAAAAGGTGCTTCTACTGATATTGGGTTGAGAGGGAGCATAACCAATTTGCTCTTACCATCAAAGATTTGGCATTAGTGACATGTAGTAGTCTCCTTGTAAACATCTGAAAACATTGAAGGTCAATAAAAACCAGTTCTCAAAATCTTGTTTGTTGTCACCTTCCATGAATGATGCCCACCACAGTCTCCCTTGTGAAATTCCTTCTAGTATGCTTAGCTTCATTCTCGAAGAGACAATTGAGTAAAACACCACCAGGATCTTTCCAATAAAGGTAATGATTTAGAATACAAAACTTAGAAGATTTCAACTTTACTGACCTTGCTCTTGTTTTTCTTAACCCTGCAGGAGCCTGTAAATTTTGAAACATATACACAATATCATAATACCATGGAGATACAGATAAATTAGGCATTACCTACACCTCTACATCAAGCTGATTTGAATGACTGGTCAGAAAATTTAGCTGCAAGGATTCACATTTGGAATTTTTCATCATATTTGCAAGTCCTTGTCCTTTAATCAACTTGGTGGGCCTAATTTCAATGTCATATTCTAGTAACACAACAATCCATTTTTCTCTTTTTCCCTCTGGATCTGGCTCTGTGAGGATTCCCTTCACTACATTACTAGGAACATAAGCAATGACATGTGAATGAAGAACATAAACTCTAAAATCTTTCAAAGATTTAATCAGAGCATATGCTTGCTTTTCCATAATGTCATACTTCAACTCTCCTTCTCTTAACACTTTACTAAAGAAGGCTATAAGTTGTTCTGCATTCTGATTGAGCCTCTGTAACAATACCCCAACAATAGTGTGATCAGAAGCATAAGAAAATATTAGGAAATATTTGCTAAAATATGGACTTACCAGAATTGGTGCTTCAGTGATAGCATGTTTAACATATTTGAAAGATCTCCTTGCATCTATTGTCCACTTTATCTCATGGTCCTTTTTCAACATGTTAGTGATATTCATTAATATCTTAGCAAAACTGGGAATAAACCTTCTCAAAAAATTTACCTATCCAATGAAGGATTGCACTTCCTTTTTGCTTCATGGCTCTTCAACCTTCAGGATTGCACTGGTTCTCTCTGGATCAATCTTTATACCATCCTTTGAAATAATGTGCCCTAGCAATTTCCCTTCTTCTAATGCAAAATTTTATTTTCTGGGGTTTAATGATATTCCATAACTTTTACATTTCAGGAAAACTTTCTCCAAATGTTGAATATGCTCTTGGTCAAATATTGAGTACATAGTGATGTCATCCATGTAGACAACCACAAATTTGTCATTTTCCTCTACAAAAGCAATGTCCATGGCACGCTCGAAAGTGGCCCCTGCATTCATTAAACCAAAAGGAATTTTGGCATACATAAATGTATCCCATGGTGTAGTAAAGGCAATCTTTTCTTGATCCTCGAGAAACACTTTGATCTGATTGTATCCTGAGAAACCATCCATAGTTGACAATACCCCACCACTTTTTGCAAAATATGTTCCATTTTTGGCAAAGGGTAATTATATTTCAAAGAGACTTTGTTAAGATTTTTGAAATCTATACAAAGCCTGATTTCACCATTCGTTTTCCTAATAGACACCAAATTTGCAACCCACTTAGAAAATCTCAGAGTCACTATAATCTTGGCATGAATAATTTTCTAATTTCTTTCTCAATAACAGACAGCAGTATTGGATTAACTCTTCTCAATTTCTGTCTGAAAGGATTCTCACCAGGTTTTGTTGGGATTGTATGTTGTATGATCGAAGTATCATACTCTTTAAGGTCTTCATAACTCCTGGAAAAGACATCAGTGTATGTTTTCATCAAATTGGCATAGTCTTCTTTTTCTTTGACAGGTAATTTTTTTGACAGTTTTATGTTCCTTGGATTTTCTTCAGTTCCGATATTTTTCTTTTCAACAACATCATCAACATGCTTCATTTTCAGATCTCTAGCAACATCATTTTGATCAAAAAACTTCTCTAAATGGATTAGGTCTCTGGGGATATGATTACTCTTCAACTGAACTATATCATTTCCCTCTAGTGATTTTTTGAACTTTCTTTTTTAGCAATTTCTTCTTCACTCTCTCCAACATCTTAGAAGTTTTCACAATTATCATTTTCACTATCTATCTGAGTACTCACAAAGTCACCAGATAACTCTAAAAATATTTTTATTTGCATATCATCTTCAAATACTTGCCAGTATTTGGAATTACCTAGTATGGAGGGTCTGTTCACAATATAAAATTTATATTTTCTCTGTGCAGCATTGGGATTTTTGAAATTACCAGCAGCAACAACCAAAGAGTCAGTTACTGTGTTTTCATATCTGGGAATCATTCTGATTTTATGCTCTGTAAAATAGTTACAAAACATATCCCATACCTCATTTCTATAAGCCCTCATTCTGGAATGTTTGGTCTGATAGCCGTTATTCACCTGGTTTATTACAAGCTCTGAACCTCCCATGACCTGTACCCTCTTTGTTCCCATATCCTTTAATGCATGCAGTCCTAGTAATAAGGCTTCATACTCTGCCACATTATTGGTAGATTCAAAATTTAACTTATATGACAGAGTCTTAAAATCCCTGATAGGAGAGATAATATATACACCAGCACCAGCACCAACCTTGGCCACAGAACCATCAAAATACATGGTCCAAATGCCCTCTTCTTTCTAATTCTTTTCCAAATCCTCCTGCCTTTTTGCACACTCTTCCTCCTCCTTATTTTCAATGGGTGCAAGAATTCCAAGATCACAAAGAAGACTATCATTAAATAAAATGGAAGATCCCAAGTCAGTATCAACAACATAGATAGCATGATTATCTTTTTGTCTTGGATGCTAACTACATAAGGTGATATTTTCTCATTGTATAACCTTTTATTCCCACCAACCATAGGAATGGTAGCATAAGACATATCCATCTACAAACTGCCTTTCAATTTAGAAGTCCAAGACCTTGACAACAATACACCAAATTTAGGAGGAATGTCTGCTACAATAACATCCATTACCACAGTCTTAGATGGCATTTTTTTAAAATTTACCACCATATCCTTAATCAATCCAAGACATTTCACCTTCCTAGAATCAAAAGAATACAAATCTTTATATGGTCTAGTAACTTCCAGTCCCGAACTTTTTGCCTCTCCCTTGGGCATTAAATTATGATATGTACCAGAATCTATCATAGCATTGTGCACAATCATATCATGTACATTTAAACTTAGGTAAAAAGGAGGAGCTTCATCATTATCCACATTTTCAATTTTTAACCCAAATACAATGGTAAGAGCATCATCAACCACCTCTAAGATATATGATTGAAATTTCCCCCGACTCCTAACCATGTCTGTTATTTTGTCTCTGTATTCCCTGTTTCTTAGAAATTCATTGAAAGGAATGGAAACTTTAAATTTTGAGAGCTCTTCCTGCAAGTTAAAAGTGGAAACAACTTTCTCTACATCCATCGGTGTTGGCTGCTTAACTTCTTTTGTTTTTTCTATTTTATTTTCTGGTTCTTTATACACAACAAGTTCTTTTTGTTTTTCATTTCTCTTTTCTGTATTATGTTGGCTACTAGAAGGTTGGTTTTGATTTGACCTTCCTTTATTTACAATAACATCTCTATTTCTCAATTATATCTTTCTCTGAACATCATTTATGGCATGAAAATATCCTCTTTGGTACTACTCTAATTCTACCTCAAAAACATTATTATCATCCTCCTGAGCAAACATACTATGCTCTTCCTCAGTGAGGTATATTTCAGAATCCAAATCACCAAAATGTTGAATATGATCCTCAATAGATTCGGCCTCATCTTCATCTGCAACATAATTTTCAGGAAAAGGTGGCCTTATTTTCTCATCATCTGGATTTCTAGGATTCCTCATATCTCTCTGTCTAATTTGTGGAGGTGGGAGAGGATTGGGCCTCCTGAAGTTTGGGTTTCTGATTTGAGGTTCATTTTGTTCTTTGTTCAATGGTTTATTTTCCACAGTCATCCTATCCATCAGTTTCTCCATTGTATTCAACATCATTTCAAATTTTACATCATTAGAAGAAACAGAAGCAAAAGCAGAAGGCACATTTTCTTCTCTAGCTTTCCTTGTTTCTACTTTCTATTTTATTTTTCCACTTGCCATCATATTAGCTTCCACATATAGAGCATCTTGAAACATGGCAGGAAGACTTGTTGATTTTCTCTCTCTCAATAATAATGCAAAGTCAACATCAAAAGCATCACCATAATGGAGTTTTGCAGCGCCTACTAAGGGTTTGATGTCAACAGGGATAGAGTTATACACCCTCATAAATCAACTTGAAAACTCATGAACAAATTCAAAACCTCCTTTCTTAATACTATTATATTGACAGAGCATTTGTAATGGACTTTTCTTATCATCCCATCTTTCTAAGAATGCAGTTCGGAAAGCTTCAAATGTGGAAATGGACCTAGCAGGTAAATCTCTATACCATTTCTTCGCCTCTCCTGACAAGCTTTGTGCAAACAACCTCATCTCAACATCATCATCATCAACCTCCTCCAAGTTAACAAAATCATCAAATCTATCAACATGTTGCCTTTCTATGAAATTTCCCTTTCCATCATACAAGGAAATCCTTTGGGCATAATTTTGAGGAAGGTCATGCAATACAGCAGGTAAGGCCAATGGAGAAAACCTAGCAGCCATTTGTCTACGTGGATTTGGAACAACGGGAGGAGGAGATTGACATGATGGAGGGGTTTAAACAGTTGGTGGGATATAAGGCTGAAAGCTCTGAACAACAAGGTTTCTTTCTTCAGTTTTCACAGAGTTTTGAAGGTTGTGCCAAAGAGAATCAAACAAATATGATTCTAACCTACTGGGATTAATTCCAATTTCCTTCAAATCAGATTCAGATTTTGATTCCAAGGACCTTTTAAAACTTGTTTCCTGCCCAAAATCTTGAATGCTATGAAATTATTGAAAAGATGATGCACCAAATTGAGAAATATCTATTTGTTATTTTCCCTTATTTCTAAGCAAACTTCCTGGATTTTCCACACTCAGTCATGTTTTAGTGTTAGGGTTACCTCGTGTATGTTACCTCCTAGGAGCCAGCATGCCTTCTGAAATCTTGCTCAAAATCAATGTGGAGTCGCCAGGAAAAATTATAAAACCTTTTCAAATGCAGAAATCTATGTTTTCCCACATAAACCCTTTCTTCTTGGAATCGTTGTCGTCTCCCAGGGCTTATTTTCACTTTCGGTCCTTGGCAACGTCGCCAATTTGTTAGCATTCAGAATTGTACCCAAGGTTGTAGAAAGTAAATCCCAAGGAAACAACAGAACCACTTTAAGAAAGGGAGTTGGCTTCTTCCTTTCTAGAGAAGGATCTCTCACTGATTTTTAACAGGGCCAGATATAAAACTAAAATAAACTTCAGATTGAATTTGTGGTTGAAACAGGGCAAGCATAATTGGGCTATGGAGTCACAAATATTTAAATGAATCATAGAATGTCTGCAGGTGAAATTTCTACAAAGGCAAGGTAACACTCGGTTACGGTCAAAAAGTGGTTTGTATGGTGATAAAGAAGAAATAAGAATAATTCATCAATACAGAGCACCTAAGAGATGAATTATGCATCAACTTTGGTAAGAAAGATTGGTGGATACTTGGAACAATATCAAGAGCATAATAAAATGAATTTTGAGCTATTACACACTTATTCCAGATATAAAGAACACATAATGGCAAGTTCAATAGGAAATACATGCACAAAGGAAAGTAAATAGCATACTGTAACTACGAAATACACATGAATATTGTTATACCAAAATCCTATCACCATCATGTGATAAGACCTTTGACATACCTACTTGCCCTGAATTCCAGCTTCTGGAGTGAAGACTAAATGGTTTTTTATCAGTCTGTCATACAAATTCCCAGCACCGCACATGCCCCTTTGTCCAAGAGCGGTACCCCTGCTCGCACCACCTTTCATCTATGTTCCATAAGCGGTGCCATTGCCTGTCACCCTTGGTCCATAGGCGGTTATTACCAGAACCGCTCTGTCATAGAAGGAGAAGCACGGTACCCTAGGTAAAAAGGGAAAAAGAGAAGCTTCTTGAAACTTCTAGATGATAAGCCTCGAGATATCCCTTATCCCTACTATTGTGGGTTGGTTGAACTCGAGATCCCTCATCCTAGGATATTAGAGGCCACCTCACCCACTAATTTATCAACCATCTCTATCCATTAAAGCCCTATAAATATGAGCTCATAGCCATGGTTGAGGAGAGAACATTGAAGGTATTGTTATGCTATTGGACTGATTCTTGGACCAAGATCATTTGGAGAGAGCATAGAGAGCTAGAGTCGGAGCTTTTGGGGATGAAGAGCTGGTTTCATGGAGATGCATGTCAACACTAAGGCTTGGTTATAAACTTCTTCATATTTCTAATGCAAGTTGATTTTCTGTCCCATATATATTGTTGATGTTTGATTTCAGATATAGATTGCTAGATTCCTTAGTCACTGGCACAGATTAGTAGATCATATTCTGGTTACTTTGATTTGTTTCGTGTTGAACTCTTTTGCAGGTACATAGGTGAACTATCAAAGCCTTGCATTCCAGATATCTACAACATCTAGGGAGAGTTATCAACCTCTGTGATCTATTTGTTCTGGATCTGAACCATTCAGACTAGCGGAACACCTTGTTGTCCGCGGGAGGTGAAATATTACAATCAACAAATCTGGCGACTCCACTGGGGAGTAGTTGTATTCAGTTGTTCTGATCATCCTCAGTCTGCAACTCTTGTCCGAATCCAGGCTCCATTTTCTTCAACTCTTTACAGTCAGATCTACTTTTTGATTTGTATTATTTGGGTTTGAAATTTCCAGATCTGTTCAGATCTGAGTCATTTTGGTTTTTTATGCTCTGTTACCACTTTCAATTCGACAGTATTTACCTTGATCTAGTCTTTTTTTATCTGATCCATCGTTCTCTTTCTTGTTTTGGCCATCTACAGGGAACCGCGGAAATGCTTTGTATGAGGAGCAGTGCCACCGCCTGAACACAGTGGGAAGTAAGCGGTGCCACCGCCTGTATCCGGTTAGCGAGGAGCGGTGTTGCTTTGGAAACGCTCTTACAACACCAACGAAGCGCGGTACCAGGTAGGCATT
>LPNX010078446.1:304439-380137 GCA_001517045.1 Pseudotsuga menziesii | reverse complement strand
TTCCTCTATTTTCTTTGTAAAAATTTGGAATTTTCATTGCTTTCAGTTATATTATCAGGCTTGTGTTATTGAATTTGATGTGTGTGGCTTGCTGCTTTGATGGTTTAGGCATTAGTCCAAAACTCTTTTTCCTCTATTTTCTTTGTAAAAATTTGGAATTTTCATTGCTTTCAGTTATATTATCAGGCTTGTGTTATTGAATTTGATGTGTGTGGCTTGCTGCTTTGATGGTTTAGGCATTAGTCCAAAACTCTTTTTCCTCTATTTTCTTTGTAAAAATTTGGAATTTTCATTGCTTTCAGTTATATTATCAGGCTTGTGTTATTGAATTTGATGTGTGTGGCTTGCTGCTTTGATGGTTTAGGCATTAGTCCAAAACTCTTTTTCCTCTATTTTCTTTGTAAAAATTTGGAATTTTCATTGCTTTCAGTTATATTATCAGGCTTGTGTTATTGAATTTGATGTGTGTGGCTTGCTGCTTTGATGGTTTAGGCATTAGTCCAAAACTCTTTTTCCTCTATTTTCTTTGTAAAAATTTGGAATTTTCATTGCTTTCAGTTATATTATCAGGCTTGTGTTATTGAATTTGATGTGTGTGGCTTGCTGCTTTGATGGTTTAGGCATTAGTCCAAAACTCTTTTTCCTCTATTTTCTTTGTAAAAATTTGGAATTTTCATTGCTTTCAGTTATATTATCAGGCTTGTGTTATTGAATTTGATGTGTGTGGCTTGCTGCTTTGATGGTTTAAGATTGATTTTGAGTGGAATTTCAAAAATTTATTTAGTCTTTTTTATTGTTCATCCGCTTCTTGCTTGTTGGTTGTGCTTAAAGAAGGATTTCTTGTTTTCTGAAAGTTAAGGTGTTCATTGAACTCTCTTTTAGTTGCATATACTGAAAGAAGAACACTAGATTAGCTTCTAGATTTCATTTCTTGCTTGCATAATAAACTTCTTTTTCTTCCCTTCAAAAAAGAAAAGTTTTGCTTGAGATTAGGACATCATATTTGAGCGTTGGATTTGGGTTTTCTGATTGGCTTGATAAGCTTTCAGGACCTTTATGATCTTTCATCTCTCATGCATATAGGACTATCTTGATCAAAATAAAAATAAAAAATGGTAGTTTTAAGTTAGATTTGCTTATGTTTTTAAGAAATTTGAAAAGTTAGAGTGCATTGGCATATAGGTGTGCTTGGTGTTGTTCTTTTATGAAAAGAGATTCTCACCCTTCCCATTTGCTTTCGAAAAGAAGAATTTGATTTGTAAAAGTGTTTTCTTGTCTTTGATTTGGTGTTCATGACTGTTGATTGGAACGATTTTTTGTTTTGAAACAAACAGTAAAAACACTCTCTTCCCTCCCGTAAGTAGGCATATTGAATGGTAAAGTGAACATTTGCACAAGCATATTGCATGGTTTTACTTTTCTGTCAGAACATCATGCATTCACCTAACCGTACAAGTTAAAATTAACGGTAGTTGTAGGTTAAAATTTACGTAGTAACTTGAGTGATTGGTTAGAGACGTGTTCGGGTGTCGTAAAACGTAGGAGTTGTCGTTATTTGTCAGCATTACATTCCGGGACTCGTGCAGTTCTTCCACGTACCGTCGGTATATCGAACGACCTTTCATGTACCCTTGAGGTATATAGAAAGGTACTTCACGTACTCGATTGTATATCGGAAGGCCCCTTGTGTATAGTTATGCATTAGACAGCACTACTAGCGATTCGAGCTCCCACGTACCTTGAGTATATCGAGAGACCCCACTAGGGTACCTTATCTATCTGAGAAAATCCCTTTGGCCATCTTGTTTGGAGCCATACACCGAAATCAGCATTCGAGGAGATTACTACGCACATACCCTTGAGGTATATCGCGAGTGGCACCGACTTGACAATCCTAGTGAGAGACCTGACTTTTGAACTCCTCCTGTCATTTTAAGTGTACTTGTTTTGACCTATAGTTTGAGTAGGGAAGTCTTTTGGTGTGTTTTTTCTAGATTTTCAGACCCTAGGTTAGATAGGAACTGTACACACTGGCTAAGTTAAGACAGTCCAGGAGAGTACGGGGCTTGCCACCCGATTTTACTTCCGTTTCAGAAGAAAATCCAATGGAAGCTATCGACCAAGGAGATGCTACCACCTCCCAAGTGGGAGATAATGTGGTGGTGGAAAGTGGAGTACCATATTCTTCACACTCGCCCCCCTTGGTCCAACATCCTTCCCGGGAGGATTCATCGTTCCATCCTCCCGCGGAAGGTCATGTTGACAATACCCATCCGGATTTTGGCCCTAATGCTCCTTTTTGGGAGACACCCATCGGATAGGCCATTGCCTCATTTGGCACCCGTGTAAGTTCTCCTGAAAGTGAAGAAGAACGCAGGCAATACCGTGCTGCTATCCTCCGTGCACATGAGGTAGAAAAGCAGATTGACAACCTATTAGGCTCTTCACTAGTTCATTCCACATTCCTTCCTATGGGATATCGTTCACTAGCCAATTCTATGAGACCCATTGAACCGATTATAGATCGTCCATTAACAACCCACAGACCAAGTCAAATTTCTACCCCTCTCACCTCTTATGTTATGTCTGTTCCAAATCCTCCTAGGTCTTTTGCATCTAGGGCGCAACCTTCAATTCATGTTTCTTCAGTACCTTTGAATGTCGGGGGGCAACCCCCGGCACGACCTATGTTATCCGAGACCGGAGTTGTACCTAGTCAAGAGCAGACCTCTAACATAGAAACATCTACAGTTTTTGTCCCTCCCAGCCACACTAATGTGGTAAATCCCCCATCTAGTTCAGGTCAGCCCTTGGGGGCACAACCTATTGCCATTCAGTATTCTAGTGGTTATGGTTATCAAACACCTGTAGGTAATCATCCATCTAATCCTACTGGAATTCCATTCCCTAGCAATACTTGTATGCCATGGGGGAAACCCAACTGGTCTTACATTCCAGCCATGGGAGGGATACCCATACATATTGCGGGAGGTGAGGGAGGACCACCTTATGGAGGTCCTCTCCCTGGGGGACCTAATGGTACTGGAGGGTCTGGCGGTCCTCCTCATGGTCTTGGTGCTCCTAGTGGTCCTGGGGGACCTGGTGGCTTTCCTCCTTATGGATCGGGAGGGTCTGGTGGCCCTCCACCTAGTGGTTCCGGTAGCTCTGGAGGTTTCGGAGGGTCTGGTGGTCCGCCTCCTGGTGGTCCTGGTGGTCTCGGTGGTCCTGGCGGTCCCGGTGGCTCTGGCGGTCCTCCTCCCAGAGGCCCTGGTGGTCCTAGCGGTACTAATTCTGGAAATCAACCCCCCATGGGCGGATTTCCCGGTAGTTCTTCCTCACAGCAACCTATTTATCAGTCTACCTATGGCCCTACTGGTAATTACATGCCATATCAATATTACCAGTATGAGCAGCCCAATAGACAGTTACCTTTCCTTGCAACTTTGGACTTGCCTGATTTGTCCAAGTTGATTAATGATCCCATTCGACACAATACCTCATGGCCTCCCATTCCAGTAAAGTTACCATCGGATATTCCAAAATTCGATGGGAAGTTGGGTGAAGATCCGCGGAACCATGTTATGACTTTTCATTTGTGGTGTTCCTCCAACTCCCTCATGGATGATTCCGTTCGGTTACGACTCTTTCAGTGAAATTTGACCGATACGACCGCGAAGTGGTATATTGAACTCCCACAACATTCATTTGTGGATTTTGGCTCGTTGGAAACCGTATTTATTACACACTTTCAACTCCCTATTCGTTATGAAACGGGCACTGATCTTTTAACTTCTCTGCGACAAAACACCTCCACCCACATTTCTGATCATATTCATGAGTGGAGAAGGCGGAGAAGGCTTATTAATGTCCCTATTCCAGATCACTTGTTAGTTGATTGGTTCACTAAGTCCTTGTTGCCTCCTATTGCTCGAGATGTGGCCATGGGTGGTGCTGTTACCGAAGAGCAGGCTATTAGTCGAGCTCAGTACCTAGACTTGGTCTATTCCCAGTCCGGGACTCTTTATGACCTGATTCCTCAAGCTCCTCGCCCCATCACTGACCTTGCCAAGCCATCAGTAGAAGTACCCGTTGATGGGATTGCTGGTTCAATCCAGTCCCCATCCGTAGCGAAACCTGCCAAGAAAACCCAAACTGCTACTCCTTCGACTCCCAAGGTTTCTCCCGACGTCAACTCTATTCAAACTACTCAAAGCTCGGGTAATAAAAAAAAGGTAAAAATTGAAATAAAAAACCTGGAAACCAGCATGAGACCCCACAATGAACCAATAATGACAACAACGCAGGGAAAAGGAAGGCTAAATACCCTTGTTTATTATGTGGTGGTGACCACTTCTCAAAGGATTCTCCCCGTCAGGACAAAATCTCCCAGTTTTTTAAGTCTAATCCCGCACCTGCAGTACTTACGGATCCCTTTCCCTCTCAACAACTGCTGGTAGACCACATGTCGAACCAGATAAACTCTAGTTCATCAGAGGAAATTCATATGATGTCCTCAGATACCCTCCATCTGCAAACTCGAAGCCAAAATTATGATAAACCCGCAGATAAGCAAGAAGATCAATCTTCTTCAAGGAAAGCTCCCTCTACTAGTTCTCCGGAATCCTCGTCTGTTGTTCCCTTGTCTATCAAGAAGCCTACTCTCGACATGATTTTGCGCCCACCAAAGAGTACTCTCCGAAAGGTTGTCTTTAATCCCAATGCCCGAGCTGCTCAATTCTATAATGTGGTTGAAGATCTCGCTCAGGCTATGCGATGTCTACCTTAGAGGTACTCCAAATTTTCCCTACACAGCGCAAGAACTTGTTGACCGCATTAGGAGCTGTAGACCTGAATAACACTAACTTGATTCACTTCAATGTTGAGAACTATAAACCTAGATTACCGCATAAACTTGCTTTTCAGATCATTACGAAAGTAGTGGGAAAGAAAGTCTTTCGAATGGTACTAGATGAAGGAGCTTCGACCTCGGTGTTATCTCTGACTTGTTGGAAAGCTCTTGGCTCTCCCGAGCTTGTTACATCACCTACGACCCTTAAAGCCTTTGATGGACGGGGTTTCCAACCCCATGGCCTCATATCAGCCCTCGCGGTCGAGCTGGGGGGGGAAACCGTTTCCATCCAAGTAGAAGTAGTAGATGCCCCTCTGGATTATAACCTCCTTTTAGGAAGGAATTGGTTATATGCCATGAATGATGTTGCTTCAACAGTATTTCGAACGATCCAATTCCCGCATCTCGGGAGAATTGCTACCATTGACCAGCTTGATTTATGTACGTCAGTTGTTACTACCTCCACGGCTAATAACATCCCCATGTTAGATCAGTCCCCTCCTCCTTACCAGTCGATTGGGGTAGGTATGTTGAAGGATTCATCCCTTATGGGGATTTTTCCCTCTACTCCTCCTAGCACAGATACTGCGACAGTACATATGATCATTTCATTTGATATTAAGCCCCACGGCACAAACGTTGTTGAGTCCACCTCGTTGAGCTCGCATGAAGCTATGTATGACATCATCCAAACTTGCTCCGATGATCACACTGATGACATTCATTTAGTGGCTTCGGATCCTTACCATTTACCGCACTGGTTAGAACCTTCTCTTCCGGTTCTAGACTATCTCTCCGAGACTTTTCCTTCCGACAAGTCCATTATAGAGATCATGAATACGGATGAACCCATTTGGGAGGATCACCATCATCGATCCATGTTCCTCCCCAATACCAGTTCAGGAAGCCATGATTTTGCATCCTTGTTTCCTACTGATATTGTCAATGTTCCGCGAAATCCTATATTGTTGCAAGATACAGATTCTGAAGGAAACCTTTGCAACATTACTCAGACAAACCCAATTGACATATCAGCCAGGCCTGATGTTATCGAGCATGTTCATGTTGGGTAGAACTGCTCCACAGATGAATCTAAAGCATATAAGGCACTTTTTAAAGAATTCCATGATGTTTTTTCCTGGTCCTATGAAGAGATGTCAGGGATCGACACTTCCATTGTGGTCCATGAGATTAAAACTTATCCCACGACTAAACCTGTCAGGCAGAAACTTAGGCAAGTCCATCCTAGGAAGGCCGCAGCTATTAAAGTTGAGATTGAGAAACTTCTGAAAGCTGGTTTTATTTATCCTGTACCTCTGATGGAATGGGTATCGAACGTTGTCCCTGTCAATAAAAAGCAGGGCACCATTAGAGTCTACATCGAATTTAGGGATTTAAATAAAGCTTGTCCCAAGGACAACTTTCCTACCCCGCACATCGATCAGATTATCGACAACTGTGTTGGAAGTGACATATTTTCATTCATCGATGGCTTCTTCGGCTACAATCAGATTGAGATATTTCCCGCCGATCAGCATAAGACAGAATTCATTTTCCCATGGGGAACCTTTGCATATAAGAAGTTACCTTTCGGCTTGAAAACCGTTGGAGCCACGTTCCAGTGTGCGATGTCCTATGCGTTTCACGACATTAAACATATTGTTGAACCGTACCTTGATGACCTCCCTGCTCATTCACAGCGACGGGAGGCCCATCCTGGTCATCTTAGAGACATATTCCTGAGATGCCATCATTATAATATACGGCTCAATCCGCATAAATGTGTTTTTTGTGTTGAGACGGGACATCTGCTTAGCTTTGTGGTATCCAAAGATGGCATCCGGATCGATCCTTTGAACATTGCCACTATCATTAATCTACCAGCCCCAACCAACATCCTTGAACTCCAAAGTTTGCAAGGGAAGGCAAACTTTCTCCGACATTTTGTGTCCAATTTCGCTGAGAAAACACACGCTTATATGCATCTCCTCAAGAAGAACACTCCATTCTTCTGGGATGACCAGGCCCAACGTGCCTTTGATAGTCTTAAGCACGCTCTGACTCATTCACCTATGATACACCCCCTGGATTATTCAAAGGATTTTCTCTTGTATATTGTTTCCTCCGCTACTACCATCGCCATGGTTTTAGTGCAGGACAATATCCATGGTCAAGAGCATGTGATTTATTACGCCAGTAATAATCTTATTGATTCTGAAACCAGTTATTCACATGTGGAGAAGCTAGCTTTGGCCACGGTCATTGCTGTGCAAAAATTTCATCACTACATTCTGCTTCGCACTACCATTGTATTGGCAGACCAGAACCCGATGTACTACATTCTGACTCATCAGGTACTAGGGGGAAATACTCCCGTTGGATCGTCATCCTTCAGGAGTTCGATCTCGAGTTTTCCAAGGCTACATCAAAGAAATCCTTGGTTTTTTCCGAGCTTATATGTGACCTTCCCTATGCTACCACGGAATCTAAGCCCAGCGATTCATTTCCAGATGAATTCCTGTTCCTAATTAGCACTATTGATCCTTGGTATGGAGATTTGTTGATTTATCTCCAAACCCAGCATTTTCAGCCGCATCTATCTCGCGATGATCGTCATCGCATCCGTCACCACGCGAAGTACTACCTTATCTTGAATGATACCTTGTATAGACGTGGGATTGACTCCATTCTCCGGCGATGCCTCACTCATGAGGAGGCTGAACATGTGTTGAATGATTGCCACTCTGGAGCATGTGGCGGTCATTTATCTGGGATGGCTACAGCCCAGAAAATCCTTCACGCTGGCTATTTCTGGCCTTCTGTCTTCAAAGACTGTCATGAGGCTATTAAGAAATGCCCTCCTTGCCAACATTTTTATCCCAAAAAGCGCACCCATCCTGCTCCGCTTCACCCCGTCATTGTCGTTGGCCCTTTTGCCAAATGGTGGATTGACTTCATGCATTGTAAGCCTACCTCAGCCGGGGGGCATGGTTACATCATCATTGCCATGGATTATTTCACAAAATGGACTGAGGCCATGCCTACATATGCAGAAGATGGTAAGATTGTCGCTCTCTTCTTGTTCAATCATATCATAGCTAGATTTGGAGTTCTGCAATCCATCGTCACTGATCACAGATCTCATTTTCGTAAGCAAATGATGGAGGAATTGAGTGCCAAGCTAGGTTTTTGCCATGAAAACTCTACGCCATATTATCCATAAGCTAATGGTCAGGTAGAGGCCATTAACAAAGTTTTGAAAACTATGCTTTGTCGGATGGTTGGAGATCATAAATCCAATTGGCATCTCGTTCTTTTTTCCTCTCTTTGGGCTTATCGGACTTCCGTGAAAACAGCTACTGGTTTCACGCCATTCCAGCTTGTCTATGGACTTGAAGCTGTCTTGTCGATTCAATGTCGGATTCCATCTTTACAACTCGCCATCGAACTTCTCCCAGACACTTCCATAGAGGAAGCAAGATTTTTGTACTTAAATAACCTTGATGAGACTCGTAGAGATGCTGCCTTGGTTAATGAGGCACATAAGAAATGCGTCAAGACGCAGTACGATAAATCTGTCCAGCCTCATGTTTTCAACGAGGGTGACCTAGTTTTGACTTATGATCATAGATATGACAAGCTAGGAAAGGGTAAGTTCGAGTCCATGTGGTATGGCCCTTTCGTTATTTCCAAGGTGTTAGAGAAAGGAGCCTATGAGTTAGTTGATTATGATGGGATCCCTTTGGGGCAACCTCGCAATGGGTTGTACCTGAAAAGGTACTATGCCTAGGTCTTCTTGGATGGTATCTTGTATATATGTATATTGATTGACTTTTAGTGTGCTTTCAGTATTTTCAAGATGGTTTTGAGTTTTGGTGTCCGCATCTGCTTATACCGTGTTTTGGTCATGCAGATGGCTTTCTACAGCTTCGTTGATGGTGCTTGCTGCCACACTTTGAATCTAGCCTCGGTTGCTTGGGTTCTCTATTCCCCGGCTGAAGATTTGGTCAGTTTAGGAGCGGTTTGCTTAGGTCCCGCTACTAATAACATCGCCGAGTATGAAGCAGTCATCGGTCTTCTGACTGAAGCTGCCTCCCAGGATGTCCGTGATCTAGTAGTTTTGATGGACTCTCAGCTCATGGTTTGTCATTTAAACCATGTCTACACCATTAGGAACCCGGTGCTCCTCCGCCTCTTCCGGAGGGTATGTTTGTTATAAATCCCATTTGGAACCATTACATATAGGCATATCCCTAGGGAACATAATGTAGTTGTTGATTCATTGACTAATTACATCCTAGATTGGCATATTGCCCATTCATGACGTTAAATCAAACATGGTACATTGTAAATAAACATTTAAAGACACATAGAACTCATAGAAAATGCATTTTTTCCATTTAAAATGTATAAACACCGTGTAAGAGTCTGTATATATATATACGAAAAAGTTTTACAAAAATTAGGTCCCGAGACCTCATCTGAAGCACGTAGATTTTCCGGCAAAATCATCATACAAAAATCCTGAAGCTATCAACTTTCAGTATACATGTCTCATCCACTAGTGGTGCTCGTGATAACACATCACTGCTCGAGCCACCCTGCGTAGTAGCCTGTTGAATCGGCCTGGTACTCCCGCCGTAGATCTCTGATATCTAGTCGGGAGGTCATCTATGTTAGCATCTGGGATGTCTAGAGTCAACCTCTCTAGGCTCTCCTCTAGCTCCCCGGTGATATCATCACCCTGTGGCACAAAGCAAGCTCTAGCTCGCCTGTCTAATGGAGATGCCCCTCCAGGCCTCACTGCTCCAACATATGCATGAAGAAAAATAGGTCTCGTCACTTATCATAAAAAATATAAAACATGAAAAACATAAAAACATTTTTCATCTTTAATGTTTCTTGTTTCTTACCGATGTCACCCCACTGCCCTCCAAGCGGGAGCGGTAGGTCAGGATCACCTGTAAAATCTGTGCCCGCATAGGCATAGTCCTCAACCATGAGCATCTAATCCCGCAGCCATCTGAAGAACGCATCACCGAACTTCACTCTGCCCCTACCCGCTCCTGTGTGAGCCATGACCTGGACCCACCTCAGCATGCTGGGGTCCCGTGCTCTCAGACTCCGGAAAGTCACCTGGGGCCTCATCTGGGGGACCCGCTCAAAGAAGAAACAAGCTAATATGGAACCAAAGCCGAACTGCTTCAACTCTCCTTGCCGACATTTAGTCAGCTAATCCTTGAAGATTGGAAGCAATGCTTTCGCCCAGTTGAACACCGTAGGTGCCATAGCCTCTAGGGCATATAGCATATGTGCCCTGGAAGCTTGATGTACACCCTGGCTCCCTTCCACCCTCTACATGGTGAACAGAACAATCCGAGGAGCCCTGTCTGTCACTGCCCTAATGGGGATTTTCTTCCCCGATGTGCCTGTACCTGGTGCACAGTGTCGATCTATGAGCTCTCTGGTGGTAATGTCCCCGCCACAGGAACCTGTCAATGAGATAGGGGCATCCCGTCTCGATAGGCCAGTCAAGAAGTAGATGTCCTCTACTTCCACTGTAGGTATATGTGCCCCCACCTCGAAATACTGTTGTTCTGAATTCCACATTCTCAATATGTGTTCCAGTAGTCTCTCATGGGACACCATGCTTGGTGTCCGAAAGAAATTTAAAATCCCACAGTTCTGGAGTGTGGCAATACAAACTGGATTCCTTTCAGCAGCAGCATCCTCGTCATCATGTCTTCTTTCCTTCCATATCACCATATTTTGGAATCCTAGACCTGCCAAAAACAACAATGGTATGTATCAATATCATCCTTGAGTCATTGTAAATCAAAAAAATGAGTAAATTTTGTCTATATCATTGGTTCAACTTCTCCACGGTCGGCACCGCCTATGCCCCGTTAGAGAAAGGCGGTGGTACCGCCTATCCACCATATTCTTGGCGTGGTTTTCAGGTGGTACCGCCTATCCCGCAAGGGGTATCCGCGGTTCCCGCAAATTGGATTTTAAGGCTTTCCAAATGGGCCTAAAACCCCACCAAATCCCAAAATAAAAGCTATTAAATGAAAGATAAGGGTCTTAGTTGTTACTTGCAACTGACAAGACTAAAAACGGACGATCGAAACTCCCGATATCAGCTGTGGAAGATCTGGCTAAAAAAATGCTCCAAGTGCTCTCTACTAGAGGTAAATAGTGAAATGTTTGATTTTTTACTATTTACTTGCCTTATATAGACATTTTTTGGGTCTGACTTAGTATAGTTTTGATATTACATCATGTTCTAGTCAAAATCTATTTGTCATAATCCCTTAATGTTAATTTTGGATGCATTCAACACTTGTTTATGAGTCATCTGCAGGTTGACTTTAGTAAAAGCTTTGGAAAGTTTGTTTATGGCTTTTTCGTACTTTCATAAAACAAAAAAGGTTGTTGAGAATTTATTACGACACTTTGTCACGCTCGTTAAAATCTAGTATCAAAGTTTCGAGTCTAGTTCAAGTTTCTTTCCAGACTCGTAAAATACGACATTGTGTAAAGAAACGTCATGGAGTCTTCTTTTCACATCTTCTTTTAGACTCCTTAAACATGAAAAGATAGTCGAGTCCATTTCCGAATCTTTCCAGGCTCGTAAAAAGTGACATTGTGTAAAGAAACCTCATGGAGTTCTCTTTAAACCCTTTTCAGGCTCCCTAAATACGAAAAGATTGTCGAACGATCTTATCTTCTTCACTTTTGTTAAAGTATTTGAAGAGTCGTCCATCCGACAGTAGGTTATCTCTTTCTCGGCTCGGACATGACTATTTACGAGAAAGGAACGCTCCAGCCAATCATGACTGGAAGAGTTCTCTAAGGTATGATTTTATACTTTTTCGGGCCTTAGAGACTAAATCATGCGAAAAAGGACCCCCATGGAGTCTTCTTCCGTATTCGTTCAGACTCTCTAAACATGAACGATACCGAGTTTTCTTTCAGTGGACTCGTTAAATTAAACATTGAGAGACCCGTTTTGGGAACGAACCCCTCCTCTCTCAGGTTCGGAAAACATATGAGACTAGACTTGTCTTCTGACAAGCTATATCAAGTGTTTGTTACCCTCTTTGAACTCGTAAAACCGAAAAGAGGCACTCATCGATCATGATGGAGAAAATGGGCAAGGGAATCATTTTGCAAATAATGGCAGTCGTTTGTCATTACCTTTGAACATGGCACTTATCTGCACAATCATGTCAGTCAATTGGGTATTCAGCTGCTCTCCGTGACGATCCACTTTCATGAGTCATGCCAATCCTTTGAGTCTTTCAAAAGAATGCATTGTCCACTGTCGCATTGTGTATCTGTCTTGTCTAGTCATGCTGCCAAGTCATTTTGTCATGTCGCCCGATGTTCAAAGGGGATCTGAAGAAGTATTACCTCTGTAGTACACATAGTCTTTGAGTCAGTATCTTTGAGTCAGTCATATGGTTACTACATTCACATCATTCCAGAACTATGTTCCGAGTTTCGTGTCGTCGGTGTGGGACTCATCATGGCCCTCCTTCGACGAGACTATTCTTGTCGACATCAGCTCATCATCCGGGAAATAGTCTTAGAAACAATATTTAGTACCTTGAGATCTGTATGCTTTAATGACAGATTCTCTCACTCTTGACATAGGTTCACATCATTGACCTTTGATCGATAGAATCGACTGGGTGTTTGACATCATGACATCTATTCGCACTCAGTAGATTGTACTAGAGTACCTTGGGAATCATTGACATTAATGGTGATCTCCCTCGCACTAGTTAACAGTTCACATCATTGGCCAGTCATTAGAGGAATTTTGGGGTCTAAAATGGGCCTCCTAAGGAAAATAATAAAATAATAGTTAAAATAATAAAATAATATTTATTAATTTTGGAGGAAGAAAGAAAAAAACTACTTTTTGTGTTCGTATTTTCGACATATATACCTGTGTTTTTACTCAAATTTCGATTGGGAGAGCTCGTTGGATGCAAAATTTGATTATGCATCCAACAAGTACCCACACTGGATACTTTTGACGGACCCTACTACCCCAAAAACAAGAAATACCTAAAAAAACGTGATGATGACATCATCATCACATTTTTTCAGGTATTTCTTGTTTTTGGGGTAGCGGGGTCCGTGAAAAGTATGCAGTGTGGATACTCGTTGGATCCATAATCAAATTCCGCATCCAATGAGCTCTCCCGATCAAAATTTGAGTAAAAACACAGGGAGATATGTCGAAAATACGAACTAAAAAAGTAGTTTTTTTTTATGACAAATATGTCAATTCAACCATTATGGTTGACTCATTTTATTGAAATTCTATTGGTTCTTGAATTCCAACTCACAAGAACTTATTTTGGCACGTTTTCTTATAAGGCCCATTTTATACCCCAAATTTCCTCTAATGAATCAAGTGGTTTCTACCATGTTCAACTTCAGATCATTGTAATCACATGGATAGAATCGTACTTTGTGGAAGATGAGACGAAGACCCTGGGTATTTGTTTAAAAGCGCTCATTGCTTTTTCCCCAGGTTGCGATGGAGTTTTGTATATCTAGCATGGATCCACATTTGTATGGTCGTGGTTATGCTCAAATTTGCGTCTGTATGACATAGATATACGTTGTATGTCTGGTAGTTATGTCCAAGTTTGAGTCCTCTATCACATGGATCTACGTTGTATTCTAGTAGCCATGCTTGTTTATTCCACTCATGGATCTGCCTTGTATCGGTCTGCAACTATGAGTTTGGTTACTTGTGTCTATGAGTCAACATACTGATGTACTACATATGCCTACTTGATTGCATACTCCAATACTGCCAACATTTTCATCTCCTGGCGACGACTTGTTCTCAAAGCTCTCGTTTATCGTATCACTCTAAGACTCATGCTTTGGGGGGCATCCTGTTATACCAAAATCCTGTCACCATCATGTGATAAGACCTTTGACATACATACTTGCCCTGAATCCCAGCTTCTGGAGTGAAGACTAAATGGTTTTTTATCAATCTGTCATACAAATTCCCAGCACCGCACATGCCCCTTTGTCCAGGAGTGGTACCGCTGCTTGCACCGCCTTTCATATGTGTTCCATAAGCGGTGCCACCACCTGTCACCCTTGGTCCATAGGCGGTTATTACCATAACCGCTCTGTCATAGAAGGAGAAGCGCGGTACCCTGGGTAAAAAGGGAAAAAGAGAAGCTTCTTGAGGCTTCTAGATGATAAGCCTCGAGATATCCCTTATCCCTACTGTTGTGGGTTGGTTGAGCTCGAGATCCCTCATCCTAGGATCTTAGAGGCCACCTCACCCACTAATTTCTCAACCATCTCTATCCATTAAAGCCCTATAAATATGAGCTCGTAGCCATGGTTGACGAGAGAACATTGAAGGTATTGTTATGCTATTGGACTAATTCTTGGCCCAAGATCATTTGGAGAGAGCATAGAGAGCTAGAGTCGGAGCTTTTGGGGATGAAGAGCTGGTTTCATGGAGATGCATGTCAACACTAAGGCTTGGTTGTAAACTTCTTCATATTTCTAATGCAAGTTGATTTTATGTCCCATATATATTGTTGATGTTTGATTTCATATATATATTGCTAGATTCCTTAGTCACTAGCATAGATTAGTAGATCATATTCTGGTTGCTTCGATTTGTTTCATGTTGAACTCTTTTGCAGGTACACAGGTGAACTATCAAAGCCTTGCATTCCAGATATCTACAGTGTCTAGGGAGAGTTATCAACCTCTATGATCTATTTGTTCTAGATCTGAACCATTCAGACTAGCGAAACACCTTGCTGTCCACAGGAGGTGAAATATTCCGATCAACAAATATTTGCAGCAACAGGCCAGCACTTGGCTCTGCAATTTTATTAACGATAGATCACAAAATGCATAATACAAAATCTCACGGGTTCCAACCTCGTCGTCCTCTATTGGGGGTATATTTATAGTATCATAGGCTCTCGAGACAAACCTCGAAACAGAACCAAATTCAGTTACATCGTGGGAATCAAAATCCTAACAAATGTTGATCTAGTAAATACACCATGATCATAAACAAAACAGGAAAGCACGTTAGAACATGCATGGTGGATCAATTAGGGAAATTTGACAACCGAGACTCAGGCTCGCTTGATGAAAACGATCGATTAAAGGATTTCCGCATGACCTGTAACAATTTTATTCTTCCTTGCTTGTTCCCATTACGAAAACCATCTGGACCATTGATCTTTCAATCAAGACAAGGATGTGGAAGCATGTGTCTAAACCTGCCTACTCTGTGAAATTTCGTTGAACTCTGGAAAATTAAATTAACGACACTTTGAACTAGCGGAATTTTTCTCGGTCATGGATCTAGATCAAACCTTGATCTAAGTCGTGGAAACCTGCACCTTGTACCAAATTTTGCTGATTTCAAAAGTTTATTTGTCCTCGCATGTTGAATCAGCGAAATCAACCTCCGTCGTTGATCTTACCTCATCCTCAATCCTGGCCATTGAAAGATGCAGGCCTTTAAATGATTCCGCGAATATGGAAAGTTATTTCCTTCGTGCAAGTTATATCAACGAAATGAATTTCCACCGTTGATCTGATTCCTCCTAGATATACACTGTTGAAATATGCACCATCACGCTCCATAAAGTGACCCTTGCATCTCCGATTTTCAAGTGCGATATCCAATGGGGAGGAGACACGTCATTTACGCACGTTTCTCATCGCGCAAGCGCTCCCCGACTTTGAGTGTGTAGGGTCACCCAGCGAAATCGTTATGGGCCGTTGATTTCCTCAAGATTCATTCTGGGTTGTCGATCTAGGGTCTGCGAAAGACGAAAAATGAGCTGAGAGCTTCTATGTGGTTTAATTTGGTATTTTTACCCCTGCCTTATCCTTTCCGCCCTTTAGCCTTCTGCACCGTCAATCTCCGCTAGATTAGTCGTTGATATGAGGTCTTCGGAAAATGGAAAACGAGCTTCTTCTTGACCAAAATCTTGTGTCTTTCGCCTTTCCAAGTTTTCATTTCCGCCTTTTATTTCCACATTGTTGATCTCTGCAAGATTCATTCTAATCATTGATCTGAGATCAAGTTTGCGGGCTTTGGAAGACGGAAATCGGAATTCCAACTTTTCATAACAAACTACTCCACATTCCTGCTTTCTGATTTTCGTCCCTATGTTCTTTTCCGAGCCATTTAAATTATGTGGGATCTTTGTGAACCGTCGATCTAGAGGATCGCAGAATGTGTAATTTTAACCTTTCATGACCAAATCTTTAAGTTTTTCGCCTTCTAATCTTCGTCCCTCCGCTTTCTTCCGGACCGTTGATCTTTGGCGAAAGTGACATGAGCCGTCGGATTTCTATCGCAGAAAGCAGAAATTGGGTTTTCCAAGTTTTGCAACCCGCAAATTTACCCTTCCCGCTTCCTCCCTTTGCTGCTTTCCGAGTCGTTGATCTGTGGGGAAGTTCTCCCTGGCCATCAGATCTCGGACTACGAAATTCAGGAATCGGGATTCTAACTTTCAAAATCAAACTTCTTGTTTTTTCTGCTTTCACCTTTCTGTTGGACTGTTGATCTTGAGCAATAACGTTCCAGGTCGTCGGATCCCACACTGTGAGGGGGCGGAAGTCGGGTTTCATCGTTGTTTATACCCTGAACTTTCTTTTTCCTCCTTTTCACTCCTGATTTGTCCTTGGCGAAAATGATTTTTGGCCTTTGATCTTTTACGTTGCGTATCCCAGCCACCCATTCCATGTTATCATTTAACTAAGGGCGTATTTCTTCATTTACATGCATTTCGAGGTCAAAAATTAGCATTTCTTAAGTATTTTGGCATCCCGAATCTAGAAATGTTCCTTCAAAGATCTGTAGACCTTCATCAACATTCTTTAAGGTCCCATGATATGAAAATTTACAAACCTTATTGCTCATTTTAATGGTCAAATCCTTTACCAATTACTTGGCCCAAAAATTGTGCTAACACAAATTTTTGAGAAACATAGCTTCTTGAACTTGTATTTTATTATTTCTTCTGAGATTGACAATTTCTTCTAAGGAATCAATAAGTTCGGCTTCAAGATCAAATAAACCATCAACTTTTCCTTATTAGATAGCCATGATCTTTCTTCCAATGTTTAATTTTTTTTAAGGAACCTCGCTCTCATACCATTTGTTGGAACATAAAGTTATACTAAGAGGGGGGTGAATTAGTGTCACACACTTTTCTCAATTTTCACTTCATTAATTATGTACCATTATCAATCAGAAGCATTCATAAAAAAAACACAATACATAGAATCTTTATATGGAAACTCAATTTATTGAATTGTTAAAACCATAATATAGATTGCATCAATTAGGTGGAGGCACCAATATCCATAATTCTCCAACACCAACTGGAAGGAAGCTTCGACCCCCTGATTTACCATCTCCAAGTGGAAGGAGGCTCCATCTTCCTAATCTACCAGCTCCAATTGGAAG
Source organism: Pseudotsuga menziesii (assembly GCA_001517045.1). Taxonomy (NCBI): domain Eukaryota; kingdom Viridiplantae; phylum Streptophyta; class Pinopsida; order Pinales; family Pinaceae; genus Pseudotsuga; species Pseudotsuga menziesii. The sequence continues at coordinate 362,786 of LPNX010078446.1, read as the reverse complement.
GAGGCTCCAATCTGAAGGAGGGTCCAACCTATTGGAGACGCCAATATCCTAATTTGTATTCACAGCTTCTCATCTACTCCAAACTCTTCTTCAAATCTTCTACTCACAATGCTTCTCATAATACTCTACCTCAGACACAAAATTGTTCACAATTTTGTAATACAAATTGTTTTCAAACTCTTCAATGTTATGATCTGGGATATGTGGCAACCATAATTATTTGCAAGAGCATATCCAATAATATTTGGGAACCGTGCAATGACTATATACAAGAAAAATAATCCTTTGAAATATGTTCTTAGTCCCTACAAATGGCACAATCCCTAAGACACGGTATCCCTCATATTTGGTTTTCAAGTGAACTACTCCAAGCCTGCACATAATTGTTGATAATCACCCAGATATTTTTTCAAACTTCTATATCATATCAATGAGTTATTGATCCTCGACTTCCCCAAAAAAACAGAGTGTCATCATATGTGTGTGTGTGTGTGTGTGTGTGTGTTTCCATTCAAAATATGTCTACACCGAAACAAGGTGTTAATCCTTATTTTTAATTATTTTAACATAATAAAGTCAAATTGTGTCTCTTTAAAAAGATTGTCTTTTAGTTATTAGAGATTCGACTTTTCCTCTTTATGTATTCCTTCAAAATTATTCAAAGAATAATGTTTAGTCTTTTAGGATAAGTGAAGAAAAGACAACTTTATCCTCATGACACACCATCATGGTCATCGGGCATATATGTAAGTGTTGTGGACACGTATTATGAGTCTGGCGGGCATTTTATATAGTGTGCGGGCATTTCCCTTGGGCCTACGGGAATTCTCTCAAGGCCTGCGGGCATTATACTATGAATAGCAAGCATTTTCCTTAAGTCAACAGGCATTTTATCAGACATCCTTGTGGGCATCTGCAAACATTTTTCTTCTTCAAATGATTAGGCTTGCAGGAATTTTGTCAAGCAGTTGTGAGCATTTTCCTCAAGCAGCTATAGACATTCTTTTTTCCTGCTACAGACATTTTTTAGGCCTACTGCGGGCATTTTCTTCAATCAACTGCGAAAAATTTCTTTAATTTCATTGTGGGAATTTTTCCAATGTAACATGGCGGGCATAATACGAGTCTTATTTTTTAATCCCTTAACTAAGGTTTACATCAATGACAACCAAAATTCCAACAAATATTCTCTAAATTCAATGACTAAGTTGGATATCTAGCCTATCTTATGTTATATTATGTAATGACTTCCATTATTTGATATTGTTTATCTATGAATACGTATTTTCATTGAAACTAACAATCAATTGATAACATACATGTATATATTCTTTCTTTATTTCTTTATAAGCATCAATATCATTTAAATTATGAACCAGATTCTAACTAGGGAAAGCATTCCCTGACATTTGGTATTAGAGTTATATACACGTCAACTATAACTAACTCTAAAATCTTTCAGAAAAGAGTAAAGATAGTAAAATATTGAAATAGAAATTGAATATATTTCAAGAAATCGCCACTCTGAAAACTTTAAGAAAATAGAAATGATACTAAGTTGATCTTGAAATAGGAATTGAATATATTTCAAAAAATTATATGAAAACATATTTTTGTAATCTAAGTTGGTTTTTTAATGAGCCTCTCTCGTATATTCAAAATAAATTTAAAAGAAAATTCTTATTTTTCTTAGAAGAAAATATATTTCATACAAATAGGGAAAATGTCACTTGACAAGAAACAAGCTTATCTGTAATATTAGGTCTACTAAAAACCTATGAAACATGAATGTACATATACTATACTACTAGTCTCACTTTCAAAGAAACATTCTTATATGAAATATTAGGTCTACGTGAAAAACCGTGAAACATGCATGTACATATATTATACTATTGATCTCACTTTCAAAGAAATGGTCTTATATGAAATATTAGGTCTACATGAAAACCTATGAAACATGCATGTACATACACTATACTGTTAATATTGTGTTTTTTTACGTGGAGGTTTTGTTGTGATTATTCCTTTTGGGCATTTCTTCAATTTGCCACCCACAATATAGGCATTTTCAATGCCTATAAAAATGAAGTTAAAATATAAACCATAGCCACATTTTTTCAATATGTTAGAAATTTCAATTCATACTTTAACTTGAGAAGCTACTTTGTATGGAAGTCACAAGCGAGTAATATCTCCTACTAACATTATACTTGTTTGTTGCAGATTATGACCATGAATATTATTTTCTTGTGGTTGTTATATCATATTCCTGGAATTTCTAGTTGAGATGATGCGAAAGGAATTATTTCTTAGGATTGCATATGCATACAGAGAGAAGTAATGAGAATATTTTAAGTTCAAAACAAACAAAACAATATTATGTTTATAAAACAACCTAATAAGTGGCATGTCCAAGCATCATTAAGAAGAAATAAATTGTATCCATTGGAATTAATAATGTTATATACTATTTTGTTGGCTTTCAATCTTATGAAGAACATAAGAAAATTACATTGTATATGAGGGGTTATAAGCTAAATGAAAAGATGTCAGATTTATTGGATGAATTATGGAATTGTTGGACACAATGGCCACACTGATAGGGGGTGAATCAGTGTGAGAGCAATTATAAACTTCTACCTTCTTTTAATCAATCATAGTATATCATTCATTATGTCATCAACTACACAATCAAATTCATCATGAGTTATAAGCACAATATCACATCAAAAGAGACAAGAATATTTGGAATTTTGATCTTTATTTATTGTACATGGAATACAACAATCTTCTCAGTTACAATCAACACCAACCGATGAAAAGAGCACCAACTCTCATAATAGGACCCATCATGGTTTTCTTAGCTCCATCTAAGAAGGGTTGAGGAGTCAAATCCTCAAATGCAAGATTCTTCATGCAAGCAATCATATGGCTCTATTGCACAACTAGCCTATGCTCTGCACATCAATATCTGCTCATCACTCTGCTAGTCATTCTACTAATCACTGTTGCTCATCACTGTCGTTGGTCATCTGTTGAGTCATCACTATATACTGATAAGTCATTTCATTGTCATACAATGCTCATGTACATCATTGTACACCTCATCATACACAATTATTGAACAAGAAATTCTTCTCTGCTTTCATTGAACATGAGGCATGCATCGTCATGCATCATCATCATAGGTATGCATCATCGTCATAGGGTATGCATCCTCATTATCAAATATGCATCATCATCATCTCATTGTGCATTGTGTATGCATCATCAACAAGAAGTATACATCATAGTGCATAGGAGAGCATCATCACACTATGGTATGCATGTACATCATATTGTATAGAAGTGCATCAACAACATAGAGTGTACATCATTATCACATGCATTATCATCATAAAGTGTATCATATCATAGCATAAATGTATGCAACATAATCATCATATCCTCCATAATGAATTCAAATATATATACCAATAATCATCATATCCTCCATAATGAATTCAAATATATATACCAATATAGAGGCTCACATATTAAGATCAAATATGAACTCTATCCATGATAGACATGTGCCATCACAAGAGAAACCTAGAAGCATGAACCATACCTTTTCAAAGATCATAAGATGAAGAAACATTAGAAAAACCAAAATAAACTCTATATCATGTCATCACATAGCCCTCATAACAATATATCCAACAAGCCAAGAATTTTGTAATTCTGATTCCGTATGAGAAAGTTATGTCAATTTTAGTGAAGATGCCCAAAAATTTCTCCTCCATAAAGTTTCCCACTTTTTTCCAAGAGTTGTGAAATACCAAAGAGAGAATTGATTGAAAACAAATGAAATGTTTGATATTCTATTTATATAAGTCGTGGAGGAAATTTAGTACCTCAAACTAGGCCGACATGCAATTCAAAATTGCAAATAATTAAATCCTCTTTCGTTTGGTCGGCTCTCCCAAAAAGGTGGGGTACACCAACTTCAAAAATTCATATCTCTACAACCATAAGGAGTTAGACGATGTTCCACATATCAACGGAAATGGATTGACGGGGAATATCTCCCTATGATGGGTTTATTTTCAAATTATTGATCTAATACCCTTAAATTCTTCAATATGTTCAGGACGTCAAAGACCCCACACATGGAAGTGCCAAAGACCATACCACCAACTACAAGAGTTTCAAAGTCTTCTTCAAAGTATTCTTCAACATATCAAGGCACATCCATGGGATCTACCTCCATCTACATCCAAATATCCATATAACCACAAAGAGTACCATACATCACCATCAACAAGCTACCAAGTGTGTGGGTTCAAGACCCAATGCACCACTTGCAAGGGTTTCAAGGACTCTTTCAAAGATATCATATAATATTTAAACAAGATACTATCAATGGACTTCAAGACCATCACATAGAAACCCATCGCCTAGTGATGAGGGCATCATGACCAAATATTTCATCATATAAAAGGCTCCAACAATCATGGGCTTACAAACCACCATATGTCTGGATTCCAGGACCCAAATCATTTCCAAATGCACCATCAATGATCATATAGTGTCCAAGGGTCAGCATGTCGCCATTTATGTGGATGCCAAACCTTCTCATGCATAATGTGTTAAAGTATTGTAAATTCAGAATATATTCCATGTGAATTAATCAGGGTCATGTTAGTATCATTGAAAGAATCAATGTAAACCTCCGGATGTAAGTCGGGACAATAGTACCCAAGTGTCAATATAATAAATGTTCTTGGTGGTGTCCAGTTGGACAAGTGGGATCAATCAGTAAGAGAAGTTGGCCCTGATAGGTTAGAGGTCAAGTCAACTGAATAATATAAATAGGGAGGTTCCCCCTTCATTTGTACTCACTCACTCAAGTTGTTTTGCAAGAGAGAGAAAGATTAGTGCGCGAGAAAGAAGAGAGAAGCAGTTGTCTGGGTTTTACACTACTCTGGTTGAGTTCTATAGTGAGGAAGTTTTGTGGGGTTTTCTCCCTTGTGGTTTCCCCAAGGAAAATATTTGTGCTCTTGTGTTCTTGTGCTTTTGTGCTTGTTGTTCTTTCAGTGATCTACTAGTGACTACTTGTTTTAAGATATCATCTAAGCAAATTAAGAAATTTCAACATGGTATCAAAGCCACCCTGAAAGGAAGCACTGCACAGTTAGGGTTTTGTTACTCCAAACAAATCCCTTGGCATATCAACAAGAAAATAGGGCTCCCCCAACTCGCCCCTGAAGAGCGCATCTTTATATGAAGACTTAACTGAATTCCAAGAATTTTCAATTTTGGACCAGTTACTGTTGTCAGGACAAACTACGGCTTCAAATTTCCTAAGGTTTCATCATCAATATTAGAAAAAGGAAGATACAGTCTACCTCACCCCAGGGAGGCACATCTTCTCCACCATTCAGCTCCACCTGTGATCCCAACTGAAAATTAGGGTTTCTGCATCAAACTCTAGGTCATCCAAAAGGAGGTCAGTCAGGAGTTGTTTTCTTCAAGTAAGTACCTTTCCTCCTTATTCCATTTGAATTTCTTAGTCTTCTAAAGATGACAAATAATAGAAAGCTAGATGAAAATCTTGAAGGTGGTGAAAACTTCAAAGCATGGAAGTATAGGATCATGCTCATCCTATAAAACAATGATCTAGATAAGTTTGTGAAAGAGGAAGTGAAAGAACCAAAAGAAGTTGAAGCTAATTCCAAGCATAAGAAGGATATGATCGTAGCTAAAAGGATCATAGCTGACTCCATCAAAGATAACTTGATTCCTCAAGTATCCTCAAGGGAGACTCCAAAACAAATGTTTGATGCTCTATCAGATCTATTTAAAGGAAGAAACATTAATAGGAAAATGACCCTGAGGAATCAACTCAAAAGTGTAAGAGCTCAAAAGTCAGATACCATGCAGTCTTACTTTACAAGAGTACCTCAAATCAAGGATCAATTAGAAACCATTGATGATATGGTTGAAGAAGCAGAGTTTGCGATGACAACCTTAAATGGTATTCCAAGATATTGGGAAGCCTTTATCCGACGAGTTTGTTCAAGAAGGAAACTAACCAAATTCCGAAAGTTATGGGAATAATTTGTTCAAGAAGAAGAAAGGATAGCATCTAGAGAAGAAAAGATAAATGACAATGAATATCAAGCCTTGACAACCCACACCAAAGGAAAAAGGAAGAGTCGTGATCATCCTCCTAATACTCAAGGGTTTAAAATACCCAAGAGAGACTTCTCAAATTTTGAGTGCTTCACTTGTCACAAGTTGGGACACATTGCCATCAACTGTCCCATGAAAGCAAAAAGGATAAAAAAGATGAGAAGGTTTCAGGCCCATGATGCTAAAGATAGTGATCAAAAAATTGAAGAATAAGCAAAGAAGGATGAAGACTCCATTGAAAAATATGTTTTAATCTTTGCTCTAACAGGATCAGTCTCAACAGGAAATGACACCTGGCTAGTTGATAGTGGTGCCTCCAAGCACATGATTGGTTACAAGGAATCACTCGCATGCCTTGAACAAAATGAATCTCCACACAAAGTAATGCTTGGAGATGATTCCCAATATCCCATTAAAGGAATAGGAGAAGCATCCTATAAATTAGATTCTGGAAAGCCTATGAAAATGAAAGATGCCCTGTATGTCCTAGGACTAAAGAAGAATCTTCTTTCCATTTCATCCTTAGACAAGAAAGGATTCAGAGTTTATTTTTTGGATGGAAAATTTATCATGTGGACAAAAGGTAAAACCATAGATGATGCAGTAGAAATTGGATTTCAAGAAGGAGGAGTCTGAAGGGACATACAGATTCAGCACTAGCAACCAGTACCATTAACCCATGCGAGCTATGGCATAGAAGGCTTGCTCATGTTCACTACAAAGCTCTTCCAATTGTAAGCAAGGTTGTGACTTGTTTGCCAAAAATTCAGATATAACATGAAGGAGTGTGCAAAGGATGTGCACAAGGGAAGAATACTAAGAATCATTTTCCATAAAGTGATAGTAAAGAAAAAGGGATCTTAGATATTATTCATTCAGATATATGAGATCCAATGCAAAAAACTTCATTAAGTGGGTATGTCTACTATGCTTCTTTTATTGATGACTATTCCCACAAGACTTGGATATACTTATTAAAAAAGAAGGATGAAGTGTTTGAAAGGTTCAAGGAATTTAAGGCCCTAGTGGAAAACCTCTCTGAGAAGAAAATAAAGATTTTGAGGTCAGATAATGGAGGAGAGTTCACTTCAAATGAATTCAATTATTATTGCAAGGAAGCTGGGATTAAGAGGGAGCTCACCATTCCCCATAATCCACGACAAAATGGTGTGGGGGAAAGAAAGAATAGATATATCATGGAAGCTGTGAAAGTTATGATCCATTATCAAGATCTTCCAATGTACCTGTGGGCAGAAGCAGCAAGAACAACAATATATGCACATAATAGAATTTCCCACAGTGCCCTTGGGAATAAAACTCCAGAAGAAATGTTTTTCGGAGAAAATCCAAAGGTAAGTCACCTAAAGGTATTTGGTTTTCCTGTTTACATTCACATTCCTGAGGAGAAAACGACAAAGTTAGATCCTTCAGGAAAGAAGGGATTATTCGTAGGGTATAGTGAACAATCAAAAGCTTATCGGATCTATATCCCAAGATACCGTCAAATTGAACTTAGCAGAGATGTCACATTTGATGAAGATACAGCCTTTCGGAAGTCAAAGAAAGATAAGGAAGATGAAGAGGAGCATGAAACTCCCAAATTTGTTGAAATTCCTAAATCAGTCAAAAACGAAGAAGAAGTCCATATACCTGAATATCATGATATGACAAAACCTCAGTTACCTGAAGAATTACCCAACGAATTGATTTCTCGAAAGAGAAATCCTTCCTGGGCTTCTGAAGTAATCGAAGAAGCAAAAAGACATGGTGTTTCAGAAGGATCCATCCGAGAAAGAAAGAAGCCAAAGTCATACCATAGTTATATGTATTTGATGTGTGATCTAGTTGATAAAGAACCAACATGCTTTGAAGAAGCAATAAAACATAAGGAGTTGGTTGATGCAATGGTCGAGGAATACCAATCCATTATAAAGAATGATGTGTGGGAAGTAGTGCCAAGACCAAAAGACAAGTCAATGGTATCCTCGAAATGGATATTCAAAACTTAACACTCGGCAGATGGAAGTATAGAAAAGTACAAGGAAAGATTTGTAGCCCGAGGATGCTCTCAGAAAGAGGGAATCGATTATGAGGAAACCTTTGCACCAATATCTAGATACACCTCAATCAGAACTATCATTTCCTTGGAATCCAACATGAAATGGAAGCTACATCAAATGGACTTGAAAACAACATTTCTAAATGGCTTGATTGAAGAAGAGGCATATATCGAACATCCGCAAGGGTTCGAGACTAATGATCATAAAACTCATGTATGTAGACTAAAGAAAGCGTTGTATGGGCTAAAGCAAGCACCCAGAGCATGGTATGGTAGAATCGATGGATTTCTGATGAGCTTAGGTTACTAAAAGTAAAGCAGACTCCAACCTCTACTATAAGATTGAGGATGATGGGATTATGTTTTTATTACTATTTGTAGATGATATGTTCTTGAGAGGAAAAGATAAGCCTGTTATCGAATGTAAGAAGAAGCTTGTTGCAGAGTTCGAAATGAAAGACCTTGGAATGATGCATTACTTTCTAGGTCTTGAAGTATGGCAATATCCAGATGATATTTTCCTAAACCAAGGAAAATATACTGTAGAAATATTAAAATGATTTGGAATGTAGATTGTAAGCTATGCCCACTCTGATGACAACAAGTTTCAAGCTATTGAATGACGATACTTCAAAAGTTGTTGACGCCACCTTATATAGACATATTATTGGTTCACTGGTGTACTTAACCAATACAAGACCAGATATGTGTTTTGCAGTAAACACCTTAAGTCAGTATATGGTGAATCCTAAACACATTCACCTTATTAGGGAAAAACATGTGATGAGGTATCTAAAGGGAAATTTAGACTATGGGCTTAGATATGCATCTAGTGGAGAGATCAAATTACATGGATATGCAGATTCAAATTGGGGAGGAAGTGCCAAAGATAGAAAAATCACATCAGGATGTTGTTTTAGTCTGGGATCAGGCATGATCTCTTCGTTTAGTAGAAAGCATACCAGTATTGCACTTAGTACGACAGAGGCTGAATACATTGCAGCATGTTCAGCATGTAGCGAAGCAGTATGGATTCGAAATATGTTAGCAAGACTATTCAATGCAGAGATAGATGCTACTAATATCCTTTGTGATAATCAGAGTTGTATTAAGATGACGAAAAATCCTGTGTTTCATGATAAGACAAATCACATTAAAATCAAATATCATTTCATCTGAGATATGGTTCAAAAGGGAGTTGTGAAGCTCAAGTATGTTCTTGTTATCCCTAAAGTTGAACCTAGACTACAGGGGTTCAAGCTTAAGGAAATCTTGTTCTCAAATGTACAAATCAATGAAATCAAACTGAGAATCAAACTGATATACAATCAAAGCTATTGGAAAATTCACACAACTATCAATGAAATAGGCTGGTATAATTATGAAAACTGTAAGTAAAATCAAACAATCATTGAAGAACTAAGCTTGTATGAATTCAAGGCTGTTTGTACATATCACACAATTATAAATGATATATGCTGGTATAATATAAGATCTATAAGAAAGTCAAAACATTATTGAAGAAATAGGCTGGTAGGTCAATCAGAGCTACAAGAGAATCAAACAGGAGCTGCATAACATAAAATCAAACACAAAGTTCAATATCAAGGTTACTATGATCATAAAGTCAAGAAGTGAAACTGCCTATGTTTCTAGAAAATATAAGGATAATTGTATTTCACAATAAGAATTAGTGCAATGGGATTTAATGGACCATATGCATAATAAAATTATCAGAAAAACAATTCATAAAACACATAGGCAAATCATCATCATGTTCATTCAAAATAGAACCTGTTACTGAAGCTGTAGAATATTTATGCTACACAGACAGTGCTCAAAGCTGGGCATACATAACTCCAAAACTGTCAACCCCCAGTCCCTTAGTCGAGACCCCCTTCTATACAAAATATTCTATCCATAAACTAACCATAAGATTCTATATCCAAGGATCGAACCTCCTCAAAAATAGGGAAGTTAATCCCTTTTAAAAAGTATTAAATTACAAGTGTAATACATGTGTCAAAATAAACAACATAAGTTCAAAATCAAATAACAATTTGACTCCTAAAGGCTTCTAGAAGCCTCTGCTAGTGTAGCTAGGTCACTAAGAACCTGTGAACGCTTTTGAAGTCTAGCGAATTCAGCATCTTTATTATTTTCCTTGTTCTGGGCTTTGACTTGTTCCAGCTGTCTCTGAATGGCTCGCTTCTCCCTGAGAATATCCTTGGAAATTACCAGCAGCTTTTGGTATTCTGTTTCTTTGTCCTCCATGTCCTCACGGAGTCTTTTGTTAGCCACCATCAATTTCTCATTTATGTCTTGCAGATACCTTGTTTGTTCTTTATAGGTTTGCAGAGACCTCTTACATTGGCTTAGTTCTGGGGAGATTTCCAAATCCTCTTCTCTTATGTGGCTTCCTTCTTCATGTAAACTTTTTGATACTGAACCATCATCAAGATTGTCTTGCTTGTCTGTGCAAAAAACTGTTGGTATGGAGCCTGCTACACCGTGCATATCAATAAACGTTTCCATATCTTCACAGTATTGATCCCTTGTTGTATGTATTGTTCCCTCGCTACTAGCATCTTGCATTACTACAACATCCATGTCATCTTCCTGTATTGTTCTTTCCTCAATCTACATCTTCTTCCTCAGTCTAGTTCTTGGCTTCTCTACTTTGCATAACTGTTTACAAATCTTATTTTTTGAAGCTATGCTTTTCAGCATATTACTGAGTTTCTCTGGGTTTTCATTTGTGCAGGCTATTTCAGGGCACAAGCTTTCTTGGATGGGTTTATCAACAGTATTATTTTCTTCATTCTCAACCTCTTGAACTGTCCTTTTAGGACTTGTTGCTTGTTGGTTAGCATCATCCAACATTATTTTTCCTTTCTCCTTAGGGTTGTTCCTAAACCCTCTCTCTGCTAGCAGGGATTCCCATGTTCTTTTCTCCCTCTGTAACTGAGTTAAAATCAATAATTTGATCAAACCTTGGTGATAAACAGAGCTGGTTGTATGCTAAGGATGACTTTGAACCCTGGCTATCATCTTTTGGAGACTTTTTAGTAAGTAAAACAGGAGATTTACCTGTGTATTTCCATTAATATGCATTAACAATTTTAGATGGCATTTTAGTATTCTATCATATCTGCCATCACAGGTGATGTAATTTTGTATCATCTCCAGAGGGATCTTCCAACTTGGTTTCATTTTACTAACATGCACCCCATTTTTCCAATCAAGCTTTTCACATCCTGGGATCAAGAATTCACTGATGTCTCCTTTAAAATCTTGTTGTTTAAACCATTTTTCACCCTGTGCAGGAACGCCTATGGCCTCAGCAACAGAGTCCTCATTGACCCTACCCATTAGGCTTTGCAACTGAACCCTTTCATCTTTGTAATTTTCAATAAAAGACATGGTCATTTGTGAATGGTAACCTTGCAGTTTTTCACAAAATTTAAACCATCCAGACTTTTGCATTAGCTTGGCAGACCTGGGAAATTGCTTTATCCATTCTGTGTTGTTTGGTTCCAGCCTGCATATGAACCCTCCAGGCTTTCTCTTTACTATAACCTCTGGCTCATCCTCGTCCAGTGCCTTTGACATTGACAACCCTCTGTGGACGGTCTTTACTCCAAGCTAGCTCTGGCCTGTCAATAATGCACCTATGCCTGTGCTGGTTCTAATTTGATTGATTTACAGGCTTGACTGAATGAAGATGACAGTAAAAATAGAACCAAAAAGGCTCATAGGTCTTACCCCTGAGCCTCCTTAAGCCTCTGTTAATAATGCAAATCAAAGAGGCCTTCACCCTATACTGCCCCAAACAGGAAAATCTGTGTTGTAGCTGCGTGCTCTGAAATGCAGGGAAGTATATACACTGTAATCCAAACCCTGAAACAAAAAACCATAGAGTTTGAAAACAAACCCTAACTTCTTGAAAACCGAATGTTGTTGCTTGCGATCAATGAAACTGTACAGTATACAAACAAGCATCTGCACATCCCTCTCCAGTTAACAAGCAATGTAATGAGATAGATTTTCGAGAAAAGAATGAGTTAATTCAATTCTGCCACGGCCAGTACTAGTACTCATTACATGTGTTTTTCAAATTTCGAAATGACAACAGGTGTACCCTTTCATAAATTACACCATACAACTCATCATTTCATGGACAGGGATGGATTTAAAACATATCCATATCGAATGCCAAATTTATGAATATGACCAAAGTTTATTATCCCTTTGCATTCCATGGTATTAATAAACAATAAACTTTTCAATGAAATGCCATTTTGACATTCTGCTATTAGTGAGTAAAATGCTGCCAGTTTGCATAAATGCTGCCAGCTGTAACAATTCACCATATAACATACAATCTCTTGCACATACATAGGCTCATGACTATTGAATGAAAATTTTGATGATTCTAGGTAATAAAAGAAACCCTAATGGCGATCAATCAATCATAAGGTATAAAACAAAGCAAAATTAAAACAATAAAAACAAATCATAATCAAAAAGTTTTAAAATAAACAGGTGAAACAACCTTAGAGATAACAGTTCCTACAGAGAAACAAGTAGCAAATGTATTTGTTAGGATATTTAGACACTTAGGAGTTAGTTAAGATCAACTTGTGTAATATATTGATTAGGTAAAAGTGTGTTTCTTTAGTATGCATTAGTATGCATTTGTAAATATTCTAATCCGACAGCCACAATATGTTCTAGACATACAGTGATCCGACGATTCAACTTCTCTTAGATCATACCTACCATTGATCCGTGGCTTAACACCCGATTGGTCTATGATTTCTATTTAAAGAGCATAGAGGGTCCTTGGCTAGTTGATCGATTATGAGAAGCTCATGTAACTTTCTTTCTTTTGCATAATAAATTGCTCCAAGTAGCTATTTGGTTGGGGTCGTTGACTGTTTTTCTCTTGAGGGTTTTAACCACGTGACAAACATCGGTGTGTTGATCTGTGATCTATTTGTGTGAAGCAGTTGCTCAAGGTGTTCGGCCTTTTGGGAGTACCCTGTGTACCCGAACATGGTATCAGAGCCAAGTTAAGATCAACTTGTGTAATATATCTGTTAGGTAAAAGTGTGTTTCTTTAGTATGCATTTGTAAATATTCTAATCCGACGGTCACGATATGTTCTAGACATAGAGTGATCCGACGGTTCAACTTCTCTTAGATCATACCTACCATTGATCCGTGGCTTATCACCCGGTTGGTCTATGATCTCTATTTAAAGAGCATAGAGGGTCCTTGGCTAGTTGATCGATTATGAGAAGCTCATGTAACTTTCTTTCTTTTGCATAATAAATTGCTCCAAGTAGCTATTTGGTTGGGGCCGTGGACTATTTCCTTCTTGAGGGTTTTAACCACGTGAAAAGCATCGGTGTGTTGATCTATGATCTATTTGTGTGAAGTGGTTGCTCAAGGTGTTCGGTCTTTTGGGAGTACCATGTGTACCCGAACATGGTATCAAAGCTTTTATGAAGAGCCGCTTTCGGTTTTGATCTAGATTTGGAACCGGTGTTACCGAAACTTTGAAAGGGTTTCTGGTTTTGGATTTTCTGTGCATTTTTTGCTTGTGGGAGCTATTCCATTAAATCTGGAGTGCCATTTCCATTGGGAAATAGTTTTCATTTCATCAAAAACTGTTTCCGTTTGTTCCAGAAACACCCATTTCGAAAAATCTGAAGGTATAATGTTATAGTGGCGGATTTGTTTTTTTTTAAATCTCTCATATCTTATTAGTTTTATTATTAGATTTTTTTGTTTTAGTCTCGAACTATTGCCTTTCCTGACTGCGTATGCTCTTTGTCGTGCACCTTGCGCGATCGTGGTGAATTAAAAACAGTAAGGGAAAGTTTTTTTCTTGTCTTCTCGGCTACGTATGCTCTTTGTCGTGCACCTTGTGCGATCACGGCAAATCAGAAACAGCGAGAAAACTTGAAAATGTACACTTTCCGGATAAGCTAACCAAGATCTAACCCCATTGTGTGGAAAAAGTTTTTTTTGTTTTTATTTTTCGTTTTTTTTGTGATTTGCAGAAGAAGAAAAAATGCAAGCACGGAGAACGAGAGAGAAGAGTAAAAAAAAAAAAAACCTTCATCTTTCCATTCTTTTACGTACCTTTTAAACTTAGCTCACTTGGTCCAAAGTTGTTTTATTCCTTAATAAGTCTTGAGTTCAAGTCTCATTAAGCTACCTTTTAGTGCATGCAATTTCTATTTTCAAGTTACTTTATTGTAAAAGTGCATCTCACATAATAAAATAAAATAAAAAGTGAGTCACTTAAGTCTTTTAATTTATTGCCGCACTATTTAAAAGTAACATTATTGTAAAAGTGAACCTCACTTATTCTACAAAAGTGATTCACTTCAAAGCAACTTTATTGTAAAGTGATTGTCAAAGGTTGATCTTGGGAAGAGGGGGATTCTTTTTTTTAGTAGGTCAAGTTAATATCTGCCACGTCACTATTGGAGACATCTTCAACATTTTCCTTGATCAAGCATAACTTCATCATCCAGAATCAATTTTCAGTGCCGTTTTTTTTAAAACCGCATATTTCTTCGAGCTCTTTGTAACTAGACAATTAGTTTCTATTTTTTCAGCCATTATTATACAGTATGGCCGCCCCTTGTGATATTATACTTACAAGTTCTAACTATTTCTCATGGAAATATCGTATGGAGGATGTTCTACGAAGTAGGTGACTTTTCAGGATAACCTTAGGGAAAGAAACAGAACCCACTGATGATGATAAGAAAATTAAATGGGCAAATAGATGTGATGAAGCTCGTGGATTGATTGGGATGTCAATCTCTATTGATTTGCGATTCCACATATCCGGAATTGAGGAACCTGATAAAGCTTGGGAAAAGTTGGAATCTGTGTTTGGTAAACACAATGAAATTCGGGGTCATCAACTTGATAATGAGTTGCTTTCCTTGAATCCAAATGATTTTTCATGCATTCAAGACTATTAATCTAAGTATAAAACTCTTAGACTCTTATGTGCAGAATGCAAGATTAAGAAAGAAGACAAACAATGTATTTATCATATTCTTTCCAAACTTGGACCTGCATATTCTGTTTTTGTATCTACATTCTACTCCATGAAAGAATCCTTGACTGCAACTAGCTATCAAGAGCCTAGTCTTGAATCATTTTGTGATTCCTTAATTAGAGAGCAAGATAAGCTCATTCATCTTGGAATAATTAACAATGCATATACATCTAGGAAAGCCTTATTGTCCCAACAGAAAGAAAAGTCCAAGCCTCCCAAGAAACAGAATTTTCCCAATAATAAGCCAAACAACAAGGGTCCCAAACCCTCTCAGTCAGCTCCTTTAAAAAATGACAAAGGATCCAAGCAAAAAGGAAAGAAGACTGAGCGTCATTGCAATTTTTGTGGGAAAGATAATCATGATGAATCTAAGTGTTTCAAGAAGATGGCAGCCTTGGAAGCAGCAATGAAAAAACACCACATCAGCATAGATTCGTCTTCAGAATCTAACTCTCATGGACATGCACTTTGTGCTTCTAGTTACTCTTATACTGCATCTTCTTCTTCTACTTCAAATGAATGACTTATTGATTCTGGAGTATCTTATCATTTGGATAAGAATCAAGCCATATTTTCTACTATGCATGAATGTAATACCAAACAAATATTTGTTGCTGATGATAGATCTCTAAGTGTTGTAGGATCTGGAACAGTTCTAGTAGAAAATGGTCATTTCAGTGATGTACTATGTGTTCCGAAAATTTCCTGCAATCTGTTATCAATCTATCAAATTACTCATTCAGGTGAAGGTAAAACTGTGACGTTTACACCTCACCAAGTTGTAATCAAGGATTTTAAAAATCCTCAAAATGTCCTAGCTACTGGAACTGTTGATGATATTATCATGTTGTACAAATTTAACAACTTTGGGTCATTACATTTTCCTTCAGTTTTTGTTGCTCATAGTGATAACTTGAGCAAACTTTGGCATGCGCGATTTGGTCACTTAAATTATCGCTCATTGCAACAACTATGTAAAGACAATATGGTGACTGGTCTTCCAATGGTATCTTGCAAGGATGGTGTTTGTTCCGGTCGTGTACTCAGAAAACATCATCGAGATAGTTTTGACGAACATGCCTCTTGGCACGCCTCAGTTCCTTTGGAGCTTGTGTATAGTGACTTGTGTGGTTCTCTTCCATCTGCATCATTTTCTGGTTTCAAATATTTCTTAACTTTCATTGATGACTACTCCAGATGCACTTGGGTTTACTTCCTAAAACTTAAGAGCGAAGTATTTAACATGTTCTTGGCCTACAAGGCCCTTGTTGAAAAACAATCTGGTCATCAAATTATTAAATTAAGATCTGACAATGGAGGAGAATATGTTAACAACAAGTTCACTACTTTCAGTACTGAACAAGGAATCCAACAACAGCACATTGTTCCATATACACCACAACAAAATGGTGTAGCTGAACGGAAGAACCGCACTTTAAAAGAAATGGCTAATTATATGATCCAATCTAAGGGATTAGGTCTTCAATTTTGGGCTGAGGCCATAAATTGTGCAAATTTCACAGTTAATCGCACACCCAAAGTTTTACAAGGTATGACACCGAAAGAAGCATGGAGTAAAATTAAACCAGATGTAAGTCACTTTCGTGTGTTTGGTTGTAAAGCATGGGCTCACATTCCGGATGAAAAACGGAAAGCATTGCAGCCTAAAAGTGAAAAGTGCATATTTGTTGGATATTCTGAAGATGTAAAAGGTTATAGATTTCTTCAACCCCATTCACATGATATAATCATTAGAAGAGATGTTAAATTTGATGAAAATCTCTTGGCCTGCAAGCCTAACTTGGCGGGTGTGCCATCTTTGCCCTGCGATCCTGATTCAACGATTGTGCCTTCTTCTTCTTCTTTCAACTTCCTTGACAGGTTTCCAACTCCAGTTTCTAATGATGACAGTGAGAATGAAAATCCACCTCCGCCTGCTCATGTTCCTCAAATTGCACCAGCACCAATACTTCCTCGATGGGTCCGTTCAACATGTGAAGCAGCTGGTGATCTTGCCAGTGATCCTAGAGATCAATGTCGAACACATTCTCAATTTCAGCGAGCCTCTTCTCTTTTGGCTCAAGTTTCCGAGAATCATGATCCAGAAACTTTTACAAAAGCTTCAGGAAATCCAGATTGGGATGCATCTATGGATGAAGAATATCGTTCCTTAATGGCGAACGATACTTGGGATCTTGTTCCTCTTCCAAAAGGAAGAAAACTTGCCAGATGTAAATGGGTCTAAAGAACTAAGTATGCATCAGATGGAAGTGTTGAAAGACTTAAGGCAAGGTTAGTTGCCAAAGGTTTTTCCCAAGTTGAAGGGATTGACTAAAATGAACTCCATCCCCCTTGTTCTTTTTCCCTCACAGCCTTACATAACTAGGAAGTCCATCAAATGGATGTCAAATCTGCCTTCTTACATGGTGATTTACATGAGGAAATTTACATGGAACAACCTCGTGGATATGTTCAGAATAACTCTAGCCTTGTTTGTCTCCTTAAGAAATCCTTATATGGCCTTAAGCAAGCTCCTAGAGCTTGGTATGCCAAAATGGATAGCTTTCTCCTTGACACTGGTTTTTCTAGATGCCATTCTAACCCCAATGTCTATACCAAGAAATTAGGAAACCATCTCATCATACTTGTTCTTTATGTTGATGATCTTATCCTTACTGGTAGTGACCCTAAACTTATAACCCATGTGAAATCCAATCTTAAGCAAAATTTTGAAATGTCAAACTTAGGACATTTGCATTATTTTCTTTGTCTCCAACTCTTGCAAACCAAAGAAGGAATCTTTCTTTCCCAGTCTAAGTATGCTTGTGACCTTCTTCGTCGCCTCCACATGGAAGATTGTAAACCAGCCCCTGCTCCCTTCCAGTCTAGAGTCAAACCTTCTGCCACTTGTACTTCCCCTAAAAGTAGATTCCACCTTGTATCGTCAACTTGTTGGTACTCTTTTATACTTGACTCATTCCCGTCCTAACCTTTCCTTTGTCGTTGGTCGTGTTTCCCGTTATATGCAAACTCCTCATGAAAGTCACTGGAAAGCAGCAAAAAGAATACTTCGATGTATTCGAGGTACAATTCAGTTTGGGATTCATTACAGTACAGGGGGGAAACCTTTGTTGGTTGGTTTCACTGATTCAGATTGGGCCGGCAATCCCGATGATCGAAAGTCTACTGCAGGTTATGTTTTCAATATGGGATCTTGACCTATCACCTGGGCTTGTAAGAAACAACAAGCTCTTGCTCTTTCTTCAGCAGAAGCAGAATATCAAGCTGCAGTTAATGCCAGTCAGGAAGCTTTATGGCTTCGACAGATCCTTTCAGAGTTTGGATTCGAGCAATAGCAGCCTACTCCACTTTGGTGCGACAATCAAAGTTGCATCAAGCTTACCAAAGATGAAATTCTACATCAGCGCAGCAAACACATTGAGCTACACATGCATTTCATCATAAATCTTGTCCATGATAGTGTTATTGAAGTTCTCTATTGCCCTACAGATGATCAAGTTGCAGACATCTTCACCAAGTCTCTGACAGAAGCGAAGTTTTCTAAACTTCGGTCTATGTTAGGAGTTCAAAAATGTGTCCTTAAGGGGGGATAGGCTCTAATGCCTCCTTCCTTCTCCTAATAGTGTCACTTTTGTAAATCCTTCAATCCTATCCCAAGTTGTTCTTAAGGGGGGATGTTAGGATATTTAGACACTAAGGAGTTAGTTAAGATCAACTTGTGTAATATATCTGTTAGGTAAAAATGTGTTTCTTTGGTATGCATTTGTATGCATTTGTAAATATTCTAATCCGACGGTCACAATATTTTCTAGACATAGAGTGATCCGACGGTTCAACTTCTCTTAGATCATACCTACCATTGATCTGTGGCTTAACACCCGATTGGTCTATGATCTCTATTTAAAGACAATAGAGGGTCCTTGGCTAGTTGATCGATTATGAGAAGCTCACGTAACTTTGTTTCTTTTGCATAATAAATTGCTTCAAGTAGCTATTTAGCTAGGGCCGTGGACTATTTTCCTCTCAAGGGTTTTAACCACGTGACAAACATCAGTGTGTTGATCTGTGATCTATTTGTGTGAAGCGGTTGCTCAAGGTGTTCGGTCTTTTGGGAGTACCCTGTGTACCCGAACAGTATTGACTAAGCCTCTGGCTCGTGTAAAGTTTGAATACTTTCGAGACAAGCTTGGTGTAGTCCAAAAGGACCTCTCTCGAAAGAGGGAATGACAGTAGATGGATGATGGATGCAGTGGTGAGTAGCTCAGTCTAGAGGAGGGTAAGTCTAGCTAGGCTTGTTTGGCCCAAAAGGGTTAGTAAGTCAGACGAGGCATGTTGATCCTAGGGGAATTAGTATGTCTGGCTAGGCTTGTTTGGCCCGAAAGAGTTAGTAAGCCAAGCAAGGCTTGTTTGGTCCCCAGGGAGATCCATCTCTCTAACTAGGCTTGTTTGGCTTGAAAAAGTTAGTAAGTTAGAGAAAATGCCCGGATGGATCTACCAGAGAACTCACCGTGATGTTGCTCCGAGACGTTGAAGTGTAAGATGTATCCTCAATATTGTTATACTACTGATTGTTGATGATTGATGATGGTGGTTGTTGATGTTTTGATGATTGTTGAGATAATTGTTGCAGTATTGTTATACTAATGATTGCTTAGAGGTTTGTTGAGACGATTGTTGCAGTATTTTTATACTGATTATTGCCGAGATGTTTGTTGAGGCGATTGTTGCAATTTTGTTATACTGATGATTGCTAAGATGTTTGTTGAGATTATTGTTGCAATGATTGATGCGATGTTTGATGAGATGTTTTGTTTCAATATTGGTGTGATGTCTGTTTGCTTCAGTATTGATGATTGTTAGGTTGATTAATTGAGTTCGTACCAGTGGTGTTACACTGATGATTGTTGATTATTGTTGCTTTAGTATTCCTATACCGATGATGGTATCGATGTTCCAGCATCTCTATGCTGGTAATGCAGATGATGATCTAGCATTAGATGTTGTTTGATTTTAGCACTAACATGCTAATGAGATTCTTGTTGATGTTGTTAGTATCTATGTACAGATGTCACAGATAATGAAGTTACAGATGATGTCTCAGTATCCACATATTAATACTATAAGAAGATAATCCTGAAGATGATTCAGTATCTATATACTTACGAGATAGAAGATGATCCAGTATGCATACGCTAACGAGATAGAAGATGATCCAGTATTCATACACTGACGATATATAAGATGACTCAATATTCACATACTGATGCTTTAAAAAGAAGACCCAGAAGATGATTCAGTATTCACATATTAATGCTTTAATAAGAAGACCCAAAAGATGATTCAGTATTCACATACTGATGTTACAAAAGATAATTCAGAAGATGATAGAAGATGCCCAAGTGCGTACGAAAGATGAAAATTACAGAAGATGATCCAGCTAAGATCGATGATGATGATAAAAGATGATGTTCCAACACTTCCTATGACATATAGAGACTCACCGATCAATTCTACAGTTGTTGTAGCAGTTGCTACTGTGGTTGAATACCTTCCTAGTTAACAGGGAGTGTTAAAGTATTGTAAATTCGGAAGATATTCCATATGTATTGATTGTATTCCTCCTTCCGAAAATGAGTTTGGTCTTGTTAGTATCATTGAAAGAATCAATTTAAACCTTCAGATATAATTCGGGTCAATAGTACCCAAGTGTCAATATAATAAATGTTATTTGTGGTGTCCAGTTGGACAAATAGGCACAGTTAGTTAGAGATGTCGGCCCTGTTAGGTTAGAGTTCAAGTCAACTGAAGAATATAAATAGGGAGGCACTCCCCTTCATTTATACTCACTCACTCAAGCTTTTTTGCAAGAGAGGGAAAGATTAGTGCGCCAGAAAGAAGAGAGAAGCAATTGTCTGGGTTTTACACTGCTCTGGTTGAGTTCTATACTGAGGAAGTTTTGCGGGGTTTTCTCCCTTGTGGTTTCTCTAAGGAAAATCTTTGTGTTCTTGTGTTCTTGTGTTTTTGTGCTTGTTTTTCTTTCAGTGACTATTTGTTTTAAGATATCATCTAAGAAAATTAAGAATTTTCAACATAATGACCATCTCCAAGGGTTCCATGACCCCAACAAGGGCTACACAGACATCAAGATATTCATCAAGGGTTCCAAGTCTTCATCAAGTCATTAATGATCACATCATCACCTTTAAGGGGACAAGGACCATTAAGCCATCAAATGTGGGTCCAAGGGATTCTTCAGGGAATCTTCATCAAGCAAGGGGATTAATAGGATTCTTCAACCACCTCAACCACACCAGGAGACCTCCAACGGTCAATATCCATCATTACATCACCTGTGGGGTTGCTAGGCCTTCTCCTGGGGTACCGTGACACCATCAGAGCATGAATGACCACATAATGGATCATTAATGCTTCTCTAACCCATCTAGGGCTTCACCATCATCCACGGAGGCTTCAACACCATCTCTAGGGTCTTCATCACCATCAACAGGGTCTTCAGTATCTTCAACAAGGTGGTGGCTCCAAGATCCAGCCTTGTGGGTACAGGGACCTTATCAACTGGGTACAAGGGGATTCAAGGAACAAACCCACTCTATACGAGGTCAAAGGCACTTGAAGTGGGACTTGGTGGAATAAATGACAATCTTTAGGGACACTGCAAGTCCATGTTGGCATCATTGACAATTTCATCTACAATCTCCCCCTTTGTCATTGATGACAACAACTCATGATCCCCCTGTGAGCGTGCTGCCCTTTTGTCTTCATCTCTCCTTTCGTATTCATCTCTCCCCATTTGGAATCAATGGAAAACGGTGTCCACATACCTCTATCTGAAATCATTGATCATTGCTCCCCTTGTCAATATGCACGATCCTAGGACCTGTATGTATACTTGGAGTGATCATCCTTTCTCCTTTGAGTTCATCCACCAACCTCATGAACTCAAGGTGTGTTAACATCTTTGAGAGACCTTACACTTGTCTTGCCATATGGAATCCATCCTTCATTCTTTGATCAACCTCTCCTATCTGTAACTGCTCGATCTTCTTCATCCATACTTGCTTCTTAGTATTTGTCATTTCATCATTTGTTCCTTCATATGTATTGGCTTTCCTTTATGAGTTGTATGAGAAGCTTCTCATGGATTGTTTCTGTGTACTCCAACGATCTTGAGATTTTTTCCCAAAGACACTACAACTATAACACCTCGGCATATGACAATATGCATCAATGTGACCAACATGGTTACATGTCCATCACCTGATCGAGCTATTGGCACTTCCAACACGTATTTGATCAAATCCATTGCTCCATGCCTGAGAGTGTCCCTGATTGTAGGCCTTTGTCTTCTGATCTTCAAATCTTCTCGATGTTGTGTATGAAGGACTCCTCCTTGGTTGACTTCTTTGACTTGCACATTCTTGGGCTTTGTGACCAAACCCACTGCATGTGTAGCATCTGAAGGTGTGATAGGTGGCATCAATATGTACAACTTGGTTACATGTCTAGCATCTAACTGAGTCATTCAGGTTTCCAGCCCTTCTTCTTCCATAGAATCTACAATCCATAGCCTTATGGCCAAAGTTGAAACAAAAATAGCAATAACCAACAAATCCACTTTCATACTTGGGACTTTGGTTCCATCTTGGAGTTGTTTCTTTTCTGATCTTTCCTTAAGGAATAACCCTAACTCCTTGTTGCGTTTTTTAACTTCCAAAGTCCTTGTTGTCATGTGCAGGTGCATGGCGAGCGGCTTTGGATGTTGATGGACCTACTTCTGGCGTCTTGGGAGACCAAGTGTTATCTTTATATTTTTCTTTCTCCTTCTTGTAACCAAGACCAGTTTTGTCACATGGAGATATTTGGGAATCCAAGATCTTATCTAGGACAACTGAACTGCCCTTTAACTTAAAAAAAGCATCATTATTTTCACCTTTATTCCTGAGACCAACTACCTCTATCTCCAGCTTCTGGATTGTCTACTCATGTTCTTCCAACTGATTCTTCAAGATTTATTCTAACCTTTTGGCTTCCTCCAGCTAGGTCTTCAGATCATGATTAGCCTCCCTAGTTTATTCAAGCTCTTTAGCAGGCTCTTCTTGTTCTTCCTTTTAACTGATCAATTCAGTTTTTAGTTTTTAAACTTCAACATCCTTGTGTTTCATCTGATCCTGCAACTCTTTGTCCTTATGTTTGAGCTTCACAAGCAACACTTTCATTGTCATGGTCTTCTGCTGATACTCGTTCAAAGAATCCAATATTTTCTTTTTGAACTTTGTGAAGTTACTATGGTTCATATTTATTGTATTCATGACCCAGTTGGCTCTGAGATCAATATTCAGCAACATGAGATGTATCTCATGTGCAGCATTTGATAGCCCTTCATCCTCATATGCATGAACTTTCTCAATTTCATCACACAAGCTATCATTACAATCACAAGAGTCCATACCTTTACTGGAGTCCTCTTCTTGCTTTTCTTCTTCTTGATTGACCTCTTCCGGGGGCTTATCTTTTGATTCCTGGTCTGTATTTTCCGTGTCTGATCTTTCCTTCTGATACTCGCTTTCCAACTTGAACCATATGTATTTTGCTGAAGTGTACTCTCCTACACTTTCCTTCACTGAAATGGAAAGACCATCCATGAGGAACTTCAAGGTTGTAATAGTGTCCTTCTTTGCTTCCTTCTGTGCAACTGATTTTCCCTTCTTGTTTGATGGAGTGGGTGGATTGATCACAATATCCCAAACGCCAAAAATTTTCAGATATGCCTTCATTTTGCTCCTCCAACTGAAATAGTCTGTCACATCAAGTACATGCACGTCATTGCTTGATGACTCTTCTTTTGTTTCCATTGTGTCTCCACATATCTCCTTCAAGCTTGCTAGGCTTGTGACGAATATCGGCTCTGATGCCAATTGTTTGACACAATGGCCACACTAATAGGGAGGTGAATCAGTGTAAGAGAAATTATAAACTTTTGCCTTATTTTAATCAATCAGAGTATATCAATCACTATGTCATCAATTACATAATCAAATTCATCATGAATCATAAGCACAACATCACATCAAAAGAGACACAAAAATATTTGGAATTTTGATCTTTATTTATTGTACATGGAAGACAACAATATTCTCGATTACAATCAGCACCAACTGATGAAAAGAGAACCAACTCTCATAACAAGACCCATCCTGGTTTTCTTAAGCTCTAACTAAGAAGGGTTTGAGGATTCCAATCCTCAAATGCAAGATTATTCTTGCAACCAATCATATGCCTCTATTGCACAACCAATCTCTGCTCTGTGCATCAATCTCTTCTCATCACTCTGCTGGTAAATCTGCTCATCATTGTTGCTCGCCACTGCTGCTCATCACTACTGCTCATCTCTGTTGCTCATCATTGCTGCTCATCACTATTGCTCATCATTGCTGCTCATCTCTGTTGTTGCTCATCTGCTGAGTCATCACTATATACTGATAATTCATTTCACTACCATACACTGTTCATGTACATCATTGAACACGTCATCATACAGAATTACTGAACAAGTAATTCTTCTTTGCTTTCATTAAAAATAAGACATGCATTGTCATTCATCATCATCATAGGTATTCATCATCGTTATAGGGTATCCATCATCATCATCAAATATGAATCATCATCATCTCAGTGTGCACCGTGTATGCATCATCAACATCAAGTATACATCATAGTGCATAGGAGAGCATCATCACACTACGGTATGCATGTACATCATATTGTATAGGAGTGCATCAACAACATAGAGTGTACATCATTATCACATGCATTATCATCATAAAGTGTATCATATCATAGCATAAATGTATGCAACATCATCATCATAGCCTCCATAATGACTTCAGATATATATACCAATATAGAGGCTAAAATACTAAGATCAAATATGAACTCTATCCATGAGAGAGATGTGCCATCACAAGAGAAACCTAGAAAGCATGAACCATACATTTTCAAAGATCATAATATGAATAAGCACTAGGAAAAAAAATAAACTCTAGATCATGTCATCACATATCCCTCCTAACAAGCTTTACAACAATTCACAAATTGTGTAATTTTGATTCCGTATGAGAAAGTTATGCCGATTTTAGTGAAAATGCCCAAAAATTTCTCCTCCACAAAGTTTCACACTTTTCTCCAAGAGTTGCAAAATACCAAAGAGATAATTGATTGATAAACAAATGAAATGTTTGATATTCTATTGATATAAGTCATGGAGGAAATTTAGTGCCTCAAACTAGGCCGACATGCAATTTAGAATTACAAATAATTAAATTATTTTTTGTTTGGTCGACTGACCCAAAAAGGTCGGGTACACCAACTTCAAACATTCATATCTCTTCAACTGTAAGGAGTTAGAAGATGCTCCACATATAAACGGAGATGGATTGACGAGGAAAATATCTCCCTGTGATGGATTTGTTTTCAAATTCTTGGTCTAATACCCTTAAATTACTCAATATGTTCAAGACATCGAATACACCACACATGAGGGTGCCAAAGACCATACCACCAACTACAAGAGTTTCAAAGTCTATTCAACATATCAAGGCACGTTCATGGGCTCTACCTCCATCTACATCCAAATATCCATATAACCACAAAGAGAACCATGCATCACCATCAACAAGCTACCAAGTGTGTGGGTTCAAGACCCAAGGCACCACATGTAAGGTTTTCAAGGACTCTTTCAAAGATATCATATAATATTTAAACAAGATACTTTCCATCGACTTCAATCCAATCACATAGTACTCCATCGCCAAGTGATGAAGGCATGACGACCAAATATTTCATCATATCAAAGGCTCCAAAAATCATGGGCTTACAAACCACCATGTGTATGGATTCCAAGACCCAAATCATTTCCAAATGCACCATCAATGATCATATAGTGTCAAAGGGTCACCATGCCCCCATTTATGTGGGCACCAAACCTTCTCATGCATAATTACCGTCTCCAATGGTTCCATAACCCCAACGAGGGCTACACAGGCATCAAGATCTTCATCAAGGGTTCCAATTCTTCATCAAGTCATTAATGATCACATCATCACCTTTAAGGGGAAAAGGACCTTTAATCCATCAAATGTGGTTCCAAGGGATTCTTCAAGGCTTCTTCATCAAGCAAGGGGCTTCATAGGCTTCTTCAACCACACCAGGAGACCTCCAAGGGTCAATATCCATCATGACATCACCTGTGGGGTTGTTATACTCAATATCCATCATGGCATCACCTATGGGGTTGCTATACCTTCTCCTGGGGTACCGTGACACCATCAGAGAATGAATAACCAAATAATGGGTCATTAATGCTTCTCCAACCCATATAGGGCTTCACCATCATCCACAAAGGCTTCAGCACCATCTCTAGGGTCTTCAGTATCTTCAACAAGGTGGTGGCTCCAAGATCCAGCCTTGTGGGTACATGGACCTTATCAACTGGGTACAAGATGCTTCAAGGAACAAACCCACTATGTACGAGGTCCAAGGCACTTAAAGTGGTACTTGGTGGCATCAATGACAACCTTTGGGGCCACTACAAGTCCATGTTGGAATCAACAATCTCCCCCTTTATCATTAATGACAACAACTCATGCTCCCCCTGTGAGCATGCTCCCCTTTTTTCTTCATCTCTCCTTTTGTATCCATCTCTCCCCCTTTGGCATCAATTGCAAAGGGTGTCCACATACATGTACCTGAAATCATTGATCACTACTCAATATTCACTACTCCCTCTGTCAATATGCACGATCCTAGGAACTGCCTCTATACCTGGAGTAACCATCATTTCTCCTTTGAGTTCATCCACCAGCCTCATGAACTCAAGGTGTGCTAATGTCTTTGAGAGACCTTACACTTAGCTTGCCATAAGGCAGTCATCCTTCATGCTCTGATCAACATATCCTATTTGTAACTGCTCGGTCTTCTTCATCCATACCCACTTCTTAGCGTTTTTCCTTTCATCATTTGTCATGCTCCCCCTGTCAATATGCACAATCCTAGGAATTGTCTGTATACCTGGAGTAACCATCATTTCTCCTTTGAGTTCATCCACCAGCCTCATGAACTCAAGGTGTGCTAAGGTCTTTGAGAGACCTTACACTTGGCTTGCCATAAGGCAGTCATCCTTCCTGCTCTGATCAACATATCATATTTGTAACTGCTCGGTCTTCTTCATCCATACTTGCTTCTTATCACTTTTCCTTTCATCATTTGTTCCTTCATATGTACTATCTTTCCTTGATGAGTTGTATGAGAACCTTATCATGGATTGTTTCTGTGTACTCCAACAATCTTGAACTTTTTTCCCAAATCCACTACAACTATAATACTTCATCATACGACAATATGCAGTAATGTGACCAACATGGTTACATGTCCAACACCTGATTGAGTTGTTGGAACTTCCAACGCTTCTTTGACCAACTTTATTTCTCCATCCCTGAGAGTGTCCCTCACTGTAGGCCTTTGTCTTTTGATCTTCAAGTCTTCTTGTTGTTGTGTATGAAGGACTCCTCCTTGGTTGACTTCTTTGACTTGCACATTCTTGGGCTTTGTGACCAAACCCACTGCATGTGTAGCAACTCAATGTGTAATATGTGGCAGCAATATGTCCAACTTGGTTACATGGCCAGCATCTAACTGAGTCATTGGGTTTTGCATCCCTTCTTCTTCCATAGAATCTACAATCCATAGCCTTATGACCAAAGTTAGAACAAAAATAACAATAAACATTAAATCCACTTTCATACTAGGGACTTTGTTTCCATCTTGGAGTTGTTTCTTTTCTGAGCTTTCCTTGAGGAATAGACCTAACTCCTTGTTGCATTTTTTAACTTCCAAAGTCCTTGTTGTCATGTGCAGGTGCATGGAGACCATCTTTGGACGTTGATGGACATGCTTATGGAGTCTTGGGAGACCAAGTGATATCTTCGTATTTTTCTTTCTCCTTTTTGTAACCAAGACCAATTTTGTCACATGGAGATCTTTAGCAATTCAAGATATTATCTAGGAAAACTAAATTGTCCTTGAACTTGGCAAAAGCATCATTATTTTCACCTTTCTTTCTGAAATCAACTACCTCCATCTCCAGCTTCTGGATTGTTTGTTCATTTTCTTCCAACTGATTTTTCAAGATTTCTTCTATCCTTTTGGATTCCTCCATATGAGTCTTCAAATCATGAATAGCCTCACTAGTTTCTTCAAGCTCTTCAGCGGGCTCTTCTTGTTCTTCATTTTGACTGATCAATTCAGTATTTAGTTTTTCAACTTCAACATCCTTATGTTTCATCTGATCCCACAACTCTTTGTCCTTATGTTTGAGCTTCACAAGCAACAATTTCATTGTCATGGACTTCTACTGATATTCGTTCAAAGAATCCAAGATTTTTTGTTTGAACTTTGTGAAGTTACTATGGTTCAGATTTACTGTATTCATGACCCAGTTG
The DNA here is from genome assembly GCA_001517045.1 of Pseudotsuga menziesii. NCBI lineage: Eukaryota > Viridiplantae > Streptophyta > Pinopsida > Pinales > Pinaceae > Pseudotsuga > Pseudotsuga menziesii. The sequence continues at coordinate 333,919 of LPNX010078446.1, read as the reverse complement.
GCTCTGAGATCAATATTCAGCAACGTGAGATGTATCTCATGTGTAGCATTTGATATCCCTTCATCCTCATCTACAAGAAATTTCTCAATTTCATCACACAACTTCAAGGGTCTTGTGATTGTAATCATTACAATCACAAGAGTCCATGCATTTACTGGAGTCCTCTTCTTGCTTTTCTTCTTCTTGATTGACCTCTTCCTGAGTTTGTCTTCTGATTCTTAATCTATATTTTCTGTGTCTGGTCTTGCCTTCTAATACTCGCTTTCCAGAACAAGAGTGGCCTCCATCACCTCGGCCAATGTCTACACCCCACTCTATGATCCCTTGCACCGGACATTCAAGCTCTTGAGCCTTTTCCTGCAAATCTTTGCCGAAGCCTAGAATATCATGCTTAATATCGAAGAAATCATCTATCATGGAATGCAGTGCATTTGCTTGCACCACCCCTCCATCATTGTTGAGCAACCATACTGGTAGCCCCCCCCCTTGTTGACTTGATGCTCGTAAGAGATCTCTCACTATGATTGTAGCAGCATCAATGGCGGTTGACAGCATGTTACCCTATAGATATTTCCTCTCCCATCCAAATACATGTAAACACAAATGACGAGATGACTCTTGGGGTTGATTTTAAGCCTTAGCTCCTGATGCATTAATCGTATTCCCTTCTTCATTCTAGTGACTATACGCTCCATCATTCCCCCATTAAACATGAGGGGATAGTGTATCAGTATTGTTCACTCTCGTTTGCATGGAAAGGATGGGCATTAAATCCTCTTATGCCATGAGTTGTTCTCCATGCGCTTTGTTGGTCACATCTTCATGAATTCATCCCCTTTACATTGTTGTCACCCCATCCTGAGAATATTTAAGTTGATTGTTATATAAATGATTATTATATATTTCTATTCTTTTGTTGCAAATAAATTACCTTCATGAAAATCAAGAAGTAAACAAGAAAATTTGTTATATTTTTATCATTTAATCAATATGATCTAGGATTTTATCTGAGAGAATAACATGCATAGCAATAATCACAAGAGACAAGAGACACAAAAAAATTTCATCAGGGAAACCATAAAGGAGAAAACCCCGCAACTTCCTCAGAGATAGAATGAGCAACAGTAGCAAAGGTAAAACCCAAAAACACAAATATGATCTCCAACAGTTGTTCTCTCTCTCACTTGTGCGAGCTCCTCCTTTCTCACTCATATTTTATAGTTGAGTCAGTGTGTGTTTCAAATAGAGAGTCTCACTCTCTATTTATACTAGTTTTCCACTTGACAATTAATCTACAGGGCCGACCTCACTAGGAGAGTCTAATAACCCTAATACAACTCAGTTGTGGGGACTATTGTCCCGAATTACAAAGGAGGGTTAACCTCAATGACTTTACATGACTTTATTATATTAATGACTCTCCCGATAGGAGGAATAAACATCTCTGTCAGGGTCCAATGAAATACAATAAGTGAATACATTCTGAAGTTACGAATACATAAACACTCCCTCTTAACTAGGAAGGTATTCTCTTGACACAATTCATCAGCACAAGTCTTCGTCACTGGATCATCATCATCATTGGATCATCATCAAAGCTGGATCATCACTGGATCATCATCATCATCATTGCTCCCGCTATCTCGAGCAAATGGTGTTATCTCTCAATTCTACTCATCATAGAAAGTTCTATAGAGCCAATCATTTTTCATGTTGGATGTAGGTCTCAACACTTATATCCAACCATGGGAGACCCAGCCTGCCACCATGTCGGAAAGGCTCAGCGCTTACATCTGACCATGGGAGGCCCAGCCTGCCACCATGTTAGAAATGCCCAGCACTTACATCCACCGGCATGATAGGACACACCATCTATCATCCGGGGAAAGGCCTTGCACTTACATCCACTGGCATGGTAGGACACACCATCTACCATCCAGGGAAATGCCCTGCACTTACATCCACTGGCATGGTAGGACACACAATCTACCATCCATGGAAAGGCTCTACACTTACATCCACCAGCATGGTAGGACACGCCATTTACCATCTGGGGAAAGGCTTTGCACTTACATCCACCAACATGGTAGGACACCATCTACCATCCTTACATCTGACCATGGGAGGCTCAGTCTGCCACCATGTCAGAAAGGCTCTGCACTTACATCTGACCATGGGAGGCTCAATCTGCCACCATGTCAGAAAGGCTCTGCACTTACATCCGACCATGGGAGTCCCAACCTGCCACCATGTAAGAAAGGCTCACGGACTCATCACTTCCCCTTGGAAGGAACCTCGATCTGAGAAATACCAAGCTTCTCTCTGAAGTACTCAAACTTCACTCTGGCCATTTCTAGCATAGAATCACATCAGGGATGATTACGTCCAAGGATAACCTGCGAGCTTCGCCAGAACTGATTACATCCGAGGACAACCTACAGGACTGTTTATGTCTGAGCAACCTACGAGCTTCGCCGGGATTTCATGCTCAGACAACCTGTCTCACCGGCTATGCTAGAACTCCCTCTTTCGAGAGATCTCGATCTGGATCACAAACTGGAGCTTCACTGCTCCTCTTTGCATCATACAAAAATGCATGTCAGATCAATCAAATCAAATAGTAGCTTTCAAAAGAAACATAATACCTCACAAATAGCCGAGCAAGTGGCAACATATTTTGCCTCGGTTGTACTCAGCACCATGCAAGACTCNATTATTTTATTATTTTAACTATTATTTTATTATTTTAACTATTATTTTATTATTTTCCTTAGGAGGCCCATTTTAGACCCCAAAATTCCTCTAATGCCATCTAGCCAAACTAGTAGCCCATACTGGATCTCAAACTGAAGAAGCATCCCAAGGTGGTCTTCTTCTCAGTGGCACTACCAATCTGAATCAACATAACCATGCAGGTTAGTCTTCTGATTCCTATCATACTTGAGCCCACACTCAACTGTACCCTTCAGGTACCTCACTGCATGCTTTGCAACCAAGTGAGCATTTCTCGAATCCGTCAGGAACTGGCTCAGGTTGTTCACAACAAAGCATATGTCTAGTCTCTTGTTCATCATGTACATCAATGACACAATCATCTGACGATACATCGTGGCATCAACCGACTCTGATGAAGCATCACTCAATAGCTTCAGGTTCGATGCCATAGGTGTGGTCATGGCCTTGTAGTCCATCATCCCGAACCTCTTAAGGATCTCCACTACATACTTCCCTTGTCCAGGGGAGATTCCATCACATTATGCCACACCTCCATGCCTAGAAAGTAGTGCATCATACCTAAGTCTTTCATTTCATAAGGCATATTCATAATGTAAAATTCTTATGCACAAAGATATAATCATGCAACTATTTTAGCCAATACAACATTCATCCATATCTCATGGAAACTTTCTATATGCATTTCATCTCTACCATGACATCATTGAGATTGTGCACTAATCCAATATGTCAGCAAAGAGGTTTCATTCTAGATAAGTAGCAATGGAGTTTTGTATAGCACCATGGGCTACTTACCCATCACATGCATATTAGTAATATACTGTCATTAATGCAACCATTTTATCATGGATAATAACTAAACAGTGTCATATAACCAACTAGATATATAGGAAAAGACAATTCAAAACTTATCTTTATTTGTTTCGTGGGTAGACTCCTTAAGCCTTCAGCTTCATCATCATCTTCGTTCATGACATCATCATTTCTTATCCAAATGCTAAGATGGATAAGAGGTTCTTCAAGAATTGAGTCATTCATATTCCTCGTCGCTTGAGGGATCTTCTTTGAATCATGAGAGCTTGATCTTCGGTTGCTCCCATCTTCTTTTCTCTTATTATGAGTCGAGCTTCTTCTCATGTGCACTCTTCCCAGATTCTGCTAAAGGTAATCACTTCCTTCTGGCACACATTCCTCGAATGAATGAATCCCATGATCTTGGGATTCATTCATTCTTCTTGGATTGCTTCGTCATAGAATCGAACACTTCATTTTGGTGTCACATGAGGGATGATATGATCTTTAATAGAATCTGCAATGATTCTCTTGGCTCTAGCCTTGGCCTCATATCCCTCTGGCTCTTAGAACTTCCTTACTGGAATATTGATCTAAGTCAATTTCTTCAAGGATCATGGAGGTCTGATTTGAGGTGTTCGTCCTGTTTCTCGAGTTGATTGATCTAGGGTTTGTCACAAAAACCCTAATCTTCAAAACTTGGAATCTTTCAGATTTGATTGGATAGAAATATGTGCCTCCTCAAGGCGAGTTGAGCAGCATACTCATTTTCCCAAAACTGTAATCAGAACTGCAAAATATTTGATGCCCTAGTTTTCTTCAATTTCTTCTACATAATTACCTGATATTGTTTCTGCAATATATCCGAAAGTACTGCTCCTATGTGTCTGAAACTTTATCGTATGTCATATTTCCAACACCATAGGTTTGAGTAGAATTGGCTTCACCAATTGGGACTTATAAGAGTTTTCCCAAGGTGACTTATTTCAGGACTGTTCGGCATAGCGAACTTGTACAGACTGTCATGTGTCACTGTTTCACCTTCGGGGTCGAAAAATTTTACCACAGAAAGTATACTTGGTACCCTATCTGGAACATCTTGCGAAATTTCATTTGGACCTTATTAGCCCGAGATATAGCAATTCTCCCAAGGTGTCATGTTTAGGGATGAATCTTGGGAGAGGCTCGAACCCTGATTTGGAGGAATCATATCTCCCATAATGTAGCAAATCTGAGCCTGAAACTTTTACACAAGGTATATGAGGAATTTATCTTCGGCCTGTAAAAGTTTCAGCTCCTGATCCTTCTCCAATCTCTAGATATAGCAAATGTACCAAAACTAGTAGTTTTAGTATTTTAGGTTTTCAAGCATGAAACCCTAGTTTCCATTAGCTGTCATTGCAGCTGCGATTTCAATTGTATAGTGAAAATTCTCTGATTCATCTTTTAATGAGAACCTCAAATGGAAATACAAAAGATTTAGATCTTACCAATTTGAGATTCCTGAACTAGATCTCGAGCTGATTTTTTGCAGTGCTGATTTTCTGGTCCGGGGTCAAATTAGGGTTTGACTTTCCCAGAGTTTTACCCAGCGAAAAACTTCGATCTTGGCCTCTAAATTTCGATTTTGAGGAGAACAATCATATGCTGGGCTCACTCAAAAATTCATCTTCTGTGAAAATCCCTAATTTCCCACAGTAGTGACAGGTCAAAAACTGAAAATGTCCATAATCAAATTCTGCTTCGACAGAAAGATGCGCCCTTCAATGGAGAGTTAGCCTAGCCTCCTTTTATTGATGATCTATGGAGAGAGACCCAAAAAGTAAGAATCCCTAGCTTCTGCAGCTGCACAATGTCTTCTTCTCATGTTAGCTCTGATACCATGTTAGATTTTTATCATTTAATCAATATGATCTAGGATCTTATCTAAGAGAATAACATGCACAACAATAATCACAAGAGACAAGAGAAAGAATTCTCCTCAGGGAAACCATAAAGGAAAAAACCCTGCAGCTTCCTCAGATATAGAATGAGCACCAGTAGCAAAGGTAAAACCCAAAAACACAAAGATGATCTCCAACAGTTGTTCTCTCTCTCACTTGTGCGAGCTCTCTAGGGGAGTCTAATAACCCTAATACAACTCAATTGTGGGGACTATTTCCCCGACTTACAAAGGAGGGTTAACCTCAATCACTTTACATGACTTTATTATATTAATGACTCTCCCGATCAAAGGAATAAACATCTCCGTCGCAGTACAATGAAATATAATAAGTGAATACATTTCGAAGTTACAAATACATCAACAAAATTCAATATAAAGATAAATGGTTCCTCACAAATTTAAGATAAAGAGAAATGGTTCCTCAAAATTTATGATAAGCATTTCCTCACATTTGGTATCACATTGGGATACTCTATCAAAATGTGATAGTTCAAGGGTTTTGTTATTAACATCAATGACATGAATTTTAGGTTCCAATGGGTATAAATGAGATTATTAGATATATAAAATACAATGTGTACTATAGGGTTGGAGTGAAGGTAGCCATAGTCTTGTGGATATTTTAATTAGTGTTGAGCATAAAAAAAAGGTGCATCACTTTTAATAATGTATATATTAGGAACCAAGAAATGTACAGATAATAATTCTTTCGTTTGCATTGAAATTTTCTATAAGCTTCCTTTTTTGTTATTTACATAAATAATTATGTGGGTTTTCTCAAACTACTCGAAAGTATATTGTATATCTTAGAAGGATTTTAAAAAATTGGAATTTATTTTTTTGTAATACACACAAAAAAGTGTAGAGATTAGAGTTTCTCTAAAGATGGAGGAAATTTCAAATGGGGGAGAGTGCATGTAAATAATGTGACTATATATATAAACACTTTGATTGCTTTATATAAGATGGTCATTTAAAATTATCCATGATATTAAGAGTAATCTTGAATTGCCTAGATGTGAATTTATTTTCAACTTCTAGACTATGTCGAAGTTATAGAGAAATTCCAATTTGAGATCATATTAAAATATATTTGTTAAGGGTATATAGTTATGTGATTGGTTTATAAAAAGTTGTGGGTTTAAATTTAAGTTCTGTTAAGTAAAATTTAATCTAATTATACTATTATAAAAGTAAAAGTACAGTATTTGCTTAATAGATTTTATTCAAAAATATACTATATTTATAGTAATAAACACTTGTATTATATCATTTTAAAATAATACATTTTTTAAGTATTTATATACATTTCATGTGACGTATTGAATATGTATAATATAATGTTGTGCCTAGATGTCATAGTTATCTATATTTGTGATATAATATCAGGTATGCAAAGCATACCATATGTGTAAGAACGATGTCTATCGTGAAGTACTAAAAAGAATCATATTTGTTGTGGTTATTCTTTGATTCTAAAAGGAAATGGATCTAGATAAATGATAGAATATGTTATTCTCGTTGTACTAATACCAAATGGCAATGTGATGGTAATGTGATAAGGGGTATTGGTACATGGTGGTATGATTATTTTCTAAACTTTTATAAAGTTGTAATGATACAATGTATGATATTGTTCTATATGAGGTATACAAAGAATTATCGATAAATTCTTTAAATGGTATGATTTATGAAATTCGTTAGGCATGTATTAGTTTCTTAATACCCAGTCTAAATAAAATAAGTGTCATTGAAAATAAGAATAAAATGTGAAAATCTAAATGAAATTAATTATTTTGTGGTTGTCATAATGAAGATTTATGATGTAAAAGGGTCATTAATTTTTAGTTTTGAACCCTAAACATAATATTTAAGATGAATCATTTAGTTGGAGAGGTACATCGAAGGAAGACTGCCACAAAGAAGGAAGCAAAGTTACAGGAAAGACCATATGTACATTAGGGGTTTGTTCCATGTTGGGCACATATGGAGTTTACCATATACATGAGGTTTAGGGTGAGCTCAATACCTGACAAGCCACAAGAGATAATCGTGACATTTTACTCCCTATTTGAGTGAGCCGGTGTACCCTCTAGGAGGCCAACGTTCATTGTAATAAATAAGTCCCTGTACATGCAATTATTTCCAATGAAAATAAAGTTGAAAATATTCTCTAAATTTAATAACTAAGTTGGATATCTAACTTATGTTATATTTTGTAAAGGCTTCCATTATTCGACATTATTTTTCTATGAACACATATTTTCGTTGAAATTCACAATCAATTAATGATATACATGTATGTTTTTACCTTTATTTATTATAACAATAAATATCATTTAAATTATGAACTAGATTCTAACTTAGAAAAAAATTCCCTAACAAAAGGCACATGCATCCCATGCTTGTTATGAATCTACTTGATTTTGTCTGTGATAGGATTCAATATTTTCAAATTTGTTCATATAATCTGTATAACTATATGGCATATGATATCTAGTTAAAATCATAAAATATTACATTTGTTATTTCTAGGCTAAAAAATTGTTAACCCGCTTTTAGTTTAAAAAGGATGTACTTTCCTAGTAGTTGTCATAAAAGAAAACTCTAAAGAGAAATAGAACAGACACTATGGAAACTAGTCCTTATCCTTGGATGTTGAGTACACGTATATGAAGAATATGCTATTTTCTACAAGGGCTTCTAAGTCTAATATTTGGTCCTCTTGGTTCTGAGCTTGCTCCCCTCCTTCCATATCCCAAAGAAGCTTGAAAAATGCTTCATAATTATGGATGATATCTTGTTTATCTAGAATGGCCTTTTGTTGGATACCTTGTTCTCTTATCACTTGGGAAATGATGGATTTGTTGTGTCATTAAAGCTCAGTTTGCTTGAAATACTTTGAGTCTTAACCATGAGAGAAACCTTTGTTTGGAATCCATCCCATAAGTTCAACATCATTGGCCTCAGATGATGTATTAGCTCACTTTTCTCTGACTTTTATTTTCAATACTTTTGACCTCTACCTTCATTTCCATAGTGAATCTTCTATGGAACCTCAATACAACTTCTCTAGCTTCTAGTTTTGCTCTTGTTTGTTCAATGAGAGGAAATCATTTGCAATGGGTCTTACAATATAGAGGCATGCTTAGTTTGACTTCCATTTTCTTTCTTTCTCTCATTGCCTACCTCCCCTCCTCATTTTGACCACCCATACCTATCAATGTCTGTAACCTACAAGATTGTGGTTTCCTCTCACAATGCCCTCAAAAGTTGGGAAAGATCACTCTCCCTTCCCTATAAAACCTATAAACTTCCCTTTTTCACTGAAAAACCTATCACCCTTTTTGTCTCTTATATAAACGAAAATATTGTGTTTCTTTTCTCTTAAAGGAAAGCTCCAATAAGTAAAGGATTTATCACGTACCTCCTAGTTTAAGTACCAATTCTTTTTTAATCTAGATATGCCTCATGTCTTGGTTTATAAATTTTTGCATAATTGGTAGTAAAATAAATTAATTTATTATTTTGGTTTATTAATTCCCTTAACATATTTATTCACTCTTTTTCTAGGTAAATTTCTCAAGGCAAACCCCCAAGTGCTTCCCCTCATTTCGAGGATAGTACCCAAGTTAAACCCTGGATTCTTGAAGGCACAAGGCTCAAGGCCAATCAACAACAAGGCTCGAAGCCATTACAACAATAGAACCTAGGTGGGGAGGATAGCACCCCATCCCAAAACCACTCGAGCTAGACCTCAATTGACAACATATTTATTCACTTCCTTCTAATGATTTCTTTAGTCTTTTACAAGAGAGAGAAAGATCCTTCTATTAACAAAGAAAAATAGTATGTACAAAACTTTCCTAGGTTAACCTACATCTAGTGGACCAAGTTAAACCATAACAAACAAACAAACCAACCATAAGTTTCACAAACTATCAAGCAAGCAAAGACCATGAGACTATGCAGGAGGAATACCAGGTTATACCACATTTGTTCAATGTTAAAAAAGATAACAAACTTGACCAAAGAAAAATGTTCAAACTTTACCTTAAACAAGGAAACCAAGTCCTAGTCATGGTTCCATAATGACAACATTGACAAAACCAGGTACAAGTTGTGGAAAGTTTTGGAAGCTATGGTAATTGTGGAAGTTGCAAAAGGTTACAGAAACTGAAGAACGAGTTGCATAAGCTGCAAAACAAATTGCAGAAAGTTTCGGAATCTACAAAACAAATTGCAAAAAGTTTCGTTAGTTGATGTTTTGAATTATTTATATATTCCATTTTATGTTTTTAATTGTTTTATATTAAATTGTAATAAGTTAGTTTTTCATAATAATTTTCTAAAAAATAAAAATAAAAATAAAAATAAAAAAAAAATCATTTAGGTTGTTTTGTTAGTCTTTTTGGTAATTAAAATTAAAAAATCATTTAGGTTGTTTTATTTATAAGTTTTAAAATTTTCACTTTAAACTTTATTAATTTTTTTTCTTAAATAAATTAGCTTACGAAGGTTAGAGAAATAGGTAATGAGTAGTTAAGATGAGAAGTTGTAAATGTAAGGTCACAAGTTCAAATCCCTTGTGGGGCAAAAAAAAGTTAATAAATAAATTAAAGTATTATCTTTTTATAATTTATTTAAATTTAAAAAAAAATTATAAACTATAATAAATTAATAATAATAATAATAATATAATGATGTGAAATTGTAAACACTACTTAATGAATTTAGAAGTGATACGATGATTATTGTTATGACTATAATGCATTTTATATGTTACAACATAATATCAATAACAAATAATCACTACATAAACAATGGCATTATAATGATCTTCCCTACGTATCTGGTTCTACTTAGTATCTATTTGTATACACTTGTTTCGAGATAGGGTAATGTGTGGGGGCTTACCTTGTGTGGTTGTTTACCAATAGTTCTTTATTGGTACGGCTAATTGTGCAGTGAATAAAGATGCAAAGAAGCAAAGAAGCTTGGCAAAAGTCATTTTGTGTCTGACACAAAATANTATATATATATATATATATATATATATAGTAACTAACATGTCTTGATTCATTGTTCTAACACCCATATTTCTCGCAAAATACCTCCCATACATTGCAACTAATATTTAATAATTCATGTTGCCTTAAAATGACCACAACCCACTTACTAACGACCATATTAAATACAGTTCATGAGCACTATAGCTAAACAAGCCACTATAAAGACATATATAGTCTTCCAATAATGACAAAAAACAAAAACTACGACTATAGAAGACCATCTTAATTATCCACCAAACACTCCAACAAGGTAAGAAATATGAAAACCACAGATATATAATTACAAACATCAAAATCAAAAAGTTTTTTCAAACCCCTATCAAAATATAGAAAGTGTGCCTTGAGACACCATTCTTGACTCCTTCAATTCTTCAAAGTGGATTGATCCTTCTACCAAATTTAGTGCTTGTGTCTTTAGTTAAATAAAGTCGTAAAGGAGTAAATAGTAAAGGAAATGCAAGCACTTTACTTTGATTCATCTACTTTCTTCGCTTACTTTAGTACTATATATACATATACCTATGGTGATTTCACAAAGTCAATATAATGTAACAATTGCGACAAAATCTATCTTTAGGTAAATAATAAGTTGTTACGACCAAAAATGGAACTAGAGAAGAAGGCATAATAGCATAGGCTCCCACTTTCAAACTTCTACCTTTGCGTCTTTAGGTAAATAATAAGTCGTTGTCACTAGATCAAATGAATCAATGGGTGAAGTTGTTAATGCATGGGCTACCCTTATAGTTTATGGAGTTACTTCAACTATGTCTTGTTGGTTCCAATTCTAGAATTGTTGTTTTGCTTTCGCTTATCTATTGATGGTGTCCCACCTTTGTTGGAAGTGGTTATAAATCAATGTCTTCTACATATACTTTCATCAGTGAAAATCTAAAATTGCTTTAAAATTAAAATAAATTAATAATAATAAATATAATGATTTAAAAATATAAATACTTATTAATAAATTTAAAAGTGATAAAGGTAATTATGGCTGTTATTATAATGTGTTTTATACCTTACAACATAAAATCAATAACAAATAATCACTACATAATAAGCCATCAATGTGATATATTGTACAAATAAATAAATAAATGTTATTATTATAATATTGTTTGTAATGAAGAATCTAACAAAATATTTTATTTATGGAAGAATCTAAAAAATTCACACGGCATAGCAAAGTATTAGTTGCGCACTATAACACCAAGAGTGTGCGATTACATTGTTTGCTTAGGGAATTAAATTACTCGCGTTGGTAGCTTTTATAGTTTTTATATTCTCTAGGTTTAAAATTAAATATATATGTATAGATACATAGAAATAAATATGACTTAATATTATAACTTTTTTGAATGGAAATGGTAATGGAATAAAGATTTTTTTGGGGGAAGGGGCGTTAACAATAAAACTTGGTTACTATAAAATTAATATTATAATTTTATTATAATTTTTTTTTAATGAAAATTAATATTTATATTATATTATAATGGAATAAAGTTTTTTCGGGGAGGTTTACTATAAAACTTGGTTACGAAGTTTGGGTGTTACTATAAAACTTGGTTACGAGGCAAAAATTAGGGAAAGAATTGGGGAAGATACATAACTTGGTTACGAGGCAAAAATTAGGGAAGGAATCGGGGAAGAGAGAAGATGGTGTTGGAATCTTGTGTAGAAGAAGAATAGTCCTCTTAAAGCCAAAGTCTTCCTGTAGCTAGCTTTGGCAAACAAAATCCCTACTTGGGACAATGACCAAAAAAGGAACTGGCTCGGTCCTAGTTGGTGCTATTTGTACCAAAGAGTGGGTTTGTTGATCATCTTTTACCTACTTGTTCTTTTTCAAAATTTGTTTGGAAGGATGTGTGTTAGGGTTTCAATACTCAACATATGTGGGACAAAAAGACATTGTTGGAGTGCTTTGAAGACTTGATTTTTGATAGATCTGTCACTAAGCACAAAGCTCTTCCATGTTGTATTTTGAAGGTTATGGTTAACTAGAAACAGGTCAAACTTTAAAGGAAAAAGGAGGTTCAAATGGATTTTCTAATGCATCAGATCATATTGTCATATGGATTTGTTAGGTCATGTGTTCTTGAAACTCAGCAACAAAGTCCTCTTCTTCATCACTGTTATAATAATTATGTCCTTCAAAATCAATGTTGTAGCATTCTTTCAATAAAGCGTTGGCTGGATATATCCTAATAAAATATGTGTTATTTATGGCCATGTGTTCTTGAAACTCAGCAGCAAAGTCTTATTCTTCATCACTATTACAATAATTGTCCTTAAAAAGGCATTTTGTAGCAGCCTTACAATAAGCATTGGCTAGATAAATCCTCTTATAATATGTGTTAAATACTGAAATGGAAATCTTCTAATCATGAAACATTGGCAGCAGGCAGAAATCTGTACCATTTTATAGAATCTTCAAGAGATATCATAAAAAACTGCATCTTAACATCTTCATGAGACACCTCAAGCTGATAGATACGAGGATGAAAATCCCACAAATTTGCCCACTGTTGTCTTCAACTTCTCCTCAAAACTTGGGAAGAAATTCTAAGCATTCTTCAAAATCAGGCATAGGGTTAGGAAAACCAATTATACCAGAGAAATTAAAGGGAGCAAACCTCGCAGTCACCCATGTATTTTAAGATTAAAGTGGAGTAGCAGAGTGAAATCATTTTTTGAAAAATCTTAATGAATATCTTTAAAAGGCTTGTGGTTCAACTCTTGTTCACCAGCAAACGGAAAAACTCTTCTCTTTGTTATCTCCCCCGAGGAAAGAAACCTTTCAACTTCGTTTTCCAAAACAGTTGTTGTTCCTCAATACCTTCTTCGCTAGGGAACAGTGCCAAGGCACCCTATGGGGGCTAACTGACCTCCCTACTCTAGGCCTCAAGTTGGCTCTTAAGCAAGAGGGGGTCACCCTCAAATAATTCCAGTGTTTACAGCCCACTCACTTCTAGGAGCAGCTTGCTTTTGTAAACCTCAAAATTCAAGATTCAATAATTGGTAAATTAAATGGGATGAAAGAATAATCCAGACTAAAAAAAGCCATCATATTTAAATCCTTAAACCAGGGCCTTTCCATTTGGCACCTTTATCCCACATTGCAGACACATGAAGTTGATTTGAATGGAAGATTGAGAAGAATCTGAAAAAATGGCATACACCTCAAGTGGCAAAGAGGATGATATGGCAATCCTTGACTCAACAAATAAACAGAAGTAGCATAAATGCTAATGAGGGTGGGGATCCTTAGCATTTACTGATAGAACAAAAAATGTATCCAGCATGTAAAGATTAATTTAGCGGTTTTATAATGACTAGACCAGTGACGTAACTGTAGCTTGAGCGCAAGACAATATTTTATACTAAAAATTCAATAATAAATGTTGTACTCCATTTCTAAAGCATTAAAGACACTTGAATCCTAATCTTGAAATTAATTCAAGACAGGATATAGAGGAATAACAATAATTATAATTGAACCACTGCTTGATATTATGATCAAAGATGGTTATAGAGACAATGTTAAGAATAAATCTACAACCTTAATCTCCATAAATGAAACAAAAATTAACCAGAAGTTTCATAGACACACACAAGAAAAAGTTCTGTCTAGACCAAAGAAATACACATAATGTCATAAACTGAAAGAAAAACAAATTCTGCAAATGAAGGGTGAATCCCTTGGTAGGTTTCCTGGTCCTCTAAAATATACTATGGGCTTTTAAGAAACTCCAACATTAAGGCTGCAAAAATTCCAAGCTTTTGAAATAATGTTGTCTGCAAAAATTTGTTTATCCGTCTTAAGATACTGAATTTTTGTCTCTCTTTGTGTCATTGTTGTCTAAAAATTGAATGAATGTTGAACTGGCCAAGAGTGGCTTGATACCTCTAGCAGTTGGTGTCCCACTTCTCCCATAAAATAAGAATTTATTGCCATTTATCCTCTAACAATTCCAGTTGTCATTATAGTCTGTTAGCTGCTCCACCTTTTCCTAAAGTTGTGAAATCTTTTGATGTAATGCTACTCCTTCTCCATGATACGTTAACAACCAATCTCTATAGGCTATCAAATTGCCATTTATCATGACCTCTCTCAAAAGAGAGATTTTTAATTGAAGCAGTTGTTTCATTTATGGTTTTAATCTCCTCCAATGGACACTCAAGATTACCTCAATGCTCAATACAAAAATTGCACGTCTTGAACCCTCAAGAAGCTTGTCTTTGCATAGAAACCAAGGGGCGAGCAATGTCAGAAGCCTGAATTTCTTGTGAGAAATGGATTCAAACACCCTATTTGACTTCAAACAAGGTCGAGAACTTCTTCATACTCTATATTTCCTCATGTTTTAGCAGCACCAGCTCAGCTATAGTACAACCATGCAGATCGGTTGCAGAAGCAATCCAACCACTCTTAGCTAGAAGTTGCATGTTAGAGTTCTCAAGCAAACTACCATCTATATCAATTTCATTGTGATCAGACAATATCTGTAATAGAGGTTCTTGTTTCCCTATCCACTGAGAATGGAAACAATGAAGGACATGCCTGGGAAGACGAAGCTGAGCTACATCTGATGGATGTATGCCCTCTTTTTACAGCTCCGGAATCTTGGTACCGAGACCTTGTGCATTATCTCCAAACTGGGTCGTTACCGGAACATTGGAATTCTAAGCAAAGGAGAGAACTGCGTCTTAAGTCAGCCTCCTATCAAATTATTGAAGGAATATTATTCAGAAAAAATTACGATGGAGTTCTCCTCACATGCTTAGAGAAAGAAGATGCGAAGAAGGTAATGAGTCATGACAGACTTGCATGACGGGCCTGCTGGGGGGCATTTTTCAGGAAATACTACAGCTCACAAAATTCTCAGAGCCAGATACTATTGGCCCACGCTTTTCAAAGATGCACACGCTCATATCAAGAAGTGCGACACTCGTCAAAGGTGTAGCGGGAGACAAGCTAAAGCAGCAGGGCCATTGAAGCCTGTGATAATAACAAAGCCCTTTGAACAATGGGGGTTAGATATCATTGGGGAGATAAAGCCGAATTCTTCCTTGCAACACAAGTATATCCTGACAGCAACTGACTACTTCACTCGCTGGGTTGAAGCCATCCCGTTGCGCAAAATAAATGAGACTGCGGTCGTAGACTTCTTGCAAGACCATATTATGACCAGGTTTGGAGTTCCAGTTTCTTTAGTTTTTGATAATGCTACTTACTTCTCCTCAATGAAATTAACTGCTTTTGCTCATGAGAAAGGGATTAAGTTGCATTACTCTGCTAATTATTATCCACAGGGAAATGGCTTAGCTGAATCTACCAACAAGAACCTACTTAGGATTTTGAAAAAGACGGTGATAGAAAATCAGAGGAGTTGGCACTTAGCTTTACCAAACGCCCTTTGGGCTGATAGAGTCACCCCCAAGTCTTCGATAGGAATGTCTCCGTATACCCTTGTGTATGGTAAAGAGGCCATTCTACCCCCCAATATCATGTTACCCTCTTCCATAATAGCTCAAGAATCTAGAGGATCGGATAATGAAGTCTTGCAAATGAGGATATATAATCTCCTGAAAGCAGAAGAGTCTCGATCTTAAGCCAGAGAGCGCTTTAAACAACAACAAGAGGTAATAAAGAGATGGTAAAGAGATGGTTTGATAAACACAAGGCTGGAACAAAAGATTTTGAGATGGGAGATTTGGTTCTCAAGTGGGACCATCCCCATGATGAGAAAGGAAAACACACGAAATTCCAGCAATTGTGGGTAGGTCCTTTCCAGATTGCGGCAAAGCTTGGCCCTTCAACTTATAAGTTGCAAGATTTACAAGGGTGGGAGGAGAACTTGCCAGTAAATGGCTTAGTTCTCAAACCTTATTTTTCCTAAGTATTGTTTTTGTTCTTCTGTCTTGTATATAAATAATGTGGCCTGGCCGTCTTCTTTGAGTTAGGTAGTTCAGTCTTGTTTTAGTTTAAATTCTATTGATTTCAATAAAGGAGGCAAACCCGCGGTTGCATGGAGAACATCAGAATTTTGGGATGACTAAAATTCTTGGGTATAAGACTGTATTTTGTTGTTTATCTAAAAGAACTTCTTCCATTTTAGCAGTTTTCTCGAATAGCTATGTACGCATTGAAGTCCTGCTTAACCCTTGTGAAATAAACCAGAATCAAAAGGTCTAGAATACTATTTTGAGGCTCCATCCATGTCACATTTAAAATGTCCTAGGAAGTGACAGCAGAGGGCCCATGGAAAAGAGGCAAGGTAAACAGTATATTATATGTAAATGATCCCATGCCAAGAAATGAATGCCAAAAGGCAAATAAGAGTCGAAAATTCCTATGAAAGCATTATATATCAAAACAAATGTTGAACCATATAAATACTAAATCGTCGAAAGTTCCTCTCCGTCCGTGAGCTGAAATGTGAATACACCTCTCACACAAAATGACACTTGGGATAAAGGAGCCTGAATCAAAATTCAGAAAGAAAGGCATGCAGGAGGACTCATATGAAAAGGACAAAAGTCCAAAAGCACGAAAAGTGCTGAAATGGCATGGGAATGAGGAACAAATGAATATTTCTGTTTACCATATGCTACAATCATGTGGTGTCCAAGCTGGCAGCTACCTGAAGATAAAGGTAAAAATGAAATTCATCTTTCGACCTCAAAAGAGTTATCTTGACTTGAAAATATGGGTTTCCACTCTCCCAAATTGGACTATCATCAATGATTAAAGGTACATACATTTGCCATTTGAGAAATCCAGATAGCTGGAAGAATTCAATAGGTTCATCTGTCATTTAACAGTCTGTCACTCAGGGAATAATTGTTCAGAGATTCTAGGTTCACCAGGTAGTCGTCAATTGTTGCAGCTGCAACTATTTTCCCCAATTTTTTCAAATTTTGGACCCCCTCATGATTTTAATGCCTCCTTGAATTGTTTGGATCCGTGAACTCTTTTGGTCATGTTTTTAATTTCGTACTATTTTAAGGTTAACTCTCTTCCTGTTTTCAAAAAATTGCTTATGTTTGAAATTGCTGTGGGTCGCGGATTTTAGAATTTGTTTTTTGTTACCCTTCAAGCTGCGATTTCCTCTTGGGAACCTATTTCCCGCGCTAACCACCATTTCGGAAGTCATTTGAACAACTTATCAGCACCATGTTTCCTTAGGTAGCCTCCGTTGCGGAAATCCAGCGATGATGTTGACTTCTCTGTTGTCGCGTCATTTTGTTGGCTTGTTCACATTATCGGAGTTTGCAGTCTATTTACCTTCCGCAATTGCGGCTCCCAAACAAACTAGGTGTCCGGCATACAACCGCTCCGCCCACCGATGCTTTGTCGGGCCTTCATCGTTTTGTGTTGGATTAGAGGCCTTAGTCTTTCCTCCTCCGCCCTTGCGGGTGTGTAGTGCACTAAGTGTCCGATGTCGATGTTCTTTCGCTCGCCAATTGGGATTTTTTCACTTCGAGTTTGAGTCTAGTTTTTCCGACACCGATAAGTTTAACAGTGTCGCAAAACTCGTTGCATGTTGAGGATCCGCTGATACGGCTGTGAGTGAGACTACCCACCCGATGTTTAGTATTTTAAGCCGCCGACAAGTGTTGCTCTACCCGTCGCTTTTGTAAGTTTTAAACCCCTGCATGGGTAATAGTGGTTCTGGCGCTTGTTAAGGTTTTCATGACAGTATAGGGCCTTTTGATGACCAGTCGTTTGGTTGATGCAGTTTGGTTTTATTGGAAAATGTGGTCCCGATTAATGATACATGTCGTTTAATTACAGGTGGGCTCAAGAGACTGTACAGACTACCGCGGCGCGAAGGCATAGCTGGGAGACAAGTGGCAAAAGGGAGTTGAGCAGTGTTGGAAAAGGTCGAACCGAAACCGGCAGGATCCCAAAAAGAGCAAGCAAAAGAGAAGGCAGAATCAAAGGCGATAAAAGCCCAAACCTGGAAAGATCTGTCAGTTACTAAGCGGATCATGAGTACGCACAGAAAAGATAAAATGGGAATATTAAACGTTTTAGGGGACCGAAAGGTCACACGGTTGGGGGGGCAGCCCAAGCGGTTAACTGATTTAGTTTAAATATCGGAAAGTTAGAGCTAACAGGGGCTTTTTCCCCTGGAAAACTTGTGGATTACTATTTGTAAGAAGAACTACTTCGTTTTACAATAAGAAATTGCAAATTTTGCCTGTTGGAGAAGGTGCTATGTGGAATGTCTCTATGTGATAAAATGAACGATGTTGAATGGGAACTATTTCGTTTTCAACTGTGTTTCATTAACTGTGAGGGCGTTCTAACTTTCTGAACCTATGTTCTTGCCTGAATGTTCTCTAGTATATTCTGTGATGTTTCCACTATGAGTAATGGGATTTTTAACTGTTGATGAGCTATCTTGTCATGTATATTTTATTCATGTTTATATGTTTTGGCTATAAGAACAGCTATCTGTGATTTGCCATAACACGTGTACAGTATTGCATTGCTCATGAATTAATATCAAGCTCTCTAGAGATAGCCTAGTTAGTATTTGTTTCTTGCAAAGTGTGTGATTTAGATGTTTGGGAGTTTAACACGATAGGTAAGAACCTGCGCATCACATTGTGAGCATTCCTTGCATTCTTTATCAATCTGCACGTTAAAGAGACACTTGCATATCATACTTTAAATCAAAAAATACAAAAACATATACGGTGGACCGAGCCGCAACTGGTAAAACCTTTTAGTTTTGTTACTTGACCTACGGTAGTCGAACCGCAAACTAAACGGATTCCCCACACCAAACAGTCACGGGCTAGTTGGGATTGTTGACTGGGGAGAATCCCTTGCTGTTGTTGCCTGCGAATTTCCAGGCATCAACACAAAGGCTTCTCAAAAGAGATTCACCAAACGGAACACTACAAGAGGTTTTTTTCTCTCTTATCACCCTAACTCAACCCTTGAAGAAATTAGAGATCTAGCTTTGGATGATTGTTAATTAATATTTTCATACTCTTGATAATGAAATTCACCAACCCATTAGTAAAGGAAAGAGATCTCATCCTAGCTGTCTAGCTCTGTTGTTGATTTTCCATCTATCGCTGACTTGCTTTTAAACTCGAAATTTTGAAATCCTACAGAGTTACCTCTTTCATCAATCTTAGTTTGTTGTATCGATGAGTCCTTTGCTTCTCTTAACACTTTATGATCAGAAGGGTTCCAATCCCTTCTTCGTTGAGTTTCATGAGACTTAACAAGTTGTTCATCGACCTCTGTTTGCATCAAAATTGAAACTGATGCTCCATTGTCAACTTTAGACTTTGTTTCTATATCATCATTCATTTTAGTGTGTTTCTTAGAGAGCCCTTTCACTTGCTTCTCAAACTAGCTTTTGCTTGCTCATTTTCTTCACTAGTTGTGATAATTCAAAATATGCCATGTATAGGTTTATGTTGGATGTAATGTGGTCCCATATCCATGCCAAATACACCCACTGTGAGCGACAAGAAATGCATCCAGGACTTTCTTTGCCTAACCCTATTACTTCAAATTAAAGACAAATACAGCATACTCCACAAAAACATCATCCATGTAGTTGCCCATGAATTTTGCTAGCTTTCGCTTGCCAACCTCTCACAAATGAGCAACACCATCGCTCAAAGGTCTATGGAGAAGATCCTCCCTTTTAGTGGATCAAAAGAGGCTTCTAAACCCTTCTACAAGAATCAGTTACGAGTATTCATTTACAAGGATTTTGTTTGTCTTAGCAAAACATACTCTACCCAAAATGGGTGTAAAATGGTTCTAGAAGGGTTGCACAATTATTAGTTGTATTGGGTATATTAACCGTTTTTAAATCCATTTTCATGGATTTCATTCATGGATTTCATCCATGGGTTGTCATGTGTGGGATTTGCCACTTTCCTCAAGTTTTTTTATGAGTTTCTTATCACTGGAAATATCTAACATAATCTATTTTGTTTATGCCATCATGACCCAATTAAAAATTGACAACCAATGATGAATAAACATTAGAAAAACTCAAAAGTTTTGTGCTGGCTTCAATTGAATCCCCATACCATTTTATTTGTTACATGTTTATTTAGGTTGCATGCATATATGTTTTGTATGTTTATCTTGCATGAAGCATTAGGTTTTATTCAACCCAACACCAAGAAGCTTATAGGGAAATAATAATAGTATAGAATCAATTTTCTATATGAAGTTTTTTCGTTAGTCTTTTGAACTTCATTCATGTGTTTCCATTTCCAATCTTTTTGACAATTTTGCTTTCTCATACTTTACAACATTAATCTTTTTTATCATGGATTTTGAAGAAAAACAGATTTTACAAGCTTCTTTGTGGACTACAAACAATATCCATGCCTTAATCTTTTTAAATTTGTTATATCAATCATTACCACAGATCAATCTCCCTCACAATCTTCTTAGTTTTTTACTGAGTAAACTTCTCTGTTGAATTTATTTTGGATTAAGTTGATTCATATGTTTCCAACTTTCCATAGAACTTAGGAAACCCTATTGTGCTACATTATGGAACATGGTTCCAATGTTGAATTTGAAAGTAATCTTTAAATATCTTATCAAGTTTATAATCATTGTCCAAGGAGCCTATTAAGCTTTATTTTTCAAAGAAATTTAATTTCAAAACATTCTGCTCTTTTCAAAACTAATGATGAAGCATTGGCCCCATGTTATGTTTGAACACTATAAAGCACAATATGGCCTTTAAGGCTCACTTTTTGAACCACGGCTCTTATATCACTTGTAGAACACTTTCCTTGGGTTAACATTTTTTAGAGGACTATTGTTGTTAAATTAATTCCATTTAATATGTATCATTTGTATTTCTTCGGCAACCTATGTTTTCTAGTGTCTACAACACCTCTATTGCATTAAATTTTGCTGCCACTTGCAAGTATTTGATGGTTAATCACGGATGCAGGTGGAAACCACGAGTAAGCACGTGGCGAAGATGCAATCGGTTGGCGATTTAGACATGTTTGAGTTGGAGATGATGATTCAATTAATGGAGGTTCGAGACTTAACGCAACTATTAATGCATTTAATTCTTTGGCCTTTCGAGAGGGACATGGGATGGCGATCAGTACAGGGTTAATTCGTTCCCGTGGGATGTTGAGACAGCTCTCGCGTGTGGATTTTAGATCTTATGAACATGTTATCACGAATCTTGTAGTTTCCCTGTGGAGTGATCATATACATGATGGCAGAGGGGAAAGGCAACCAAAGTCATGACCTACGAATACCCCAACCCGCAAATAATGGAATGGTTGTCACGTCAATTGATACATCCTTTCGCTTTATGCTGCTAAAGCCCAAGTGACAAAGGGGGAGACCCAAACCTGTCCTAAAAGGAAAGACCTAAAGCTAAATCACCAAATCAAACTAGAAACATAGAATACGTAAGGTGAAAGTTGTAAACCGCTGTGTTAGCTCTCCAGGAAACTCCTCTAGGTTGTAGCTCGAGGATGCCTGGTAATTTCAATATTTTTAATGGTTTTCTAAATGGATCAAGTCAGATGACCAATAAGACCTCACTCACTCAACACATGCATAATACTCAATCAAATAGATAAGGCTTCTAACTATCAATGTTCAGAGGGCTTGTATTACAGGTGAATAAATGAAGAACTCACTATGCTAGCAGATTCATATATAAGGCACTCACATATGAATGGCTAATCATAACAAGGAAAGATACTTGCAATTCAACACATCAACACAGTGATAGGATGACAGCAATCTGGTATTAGACAAAAAGAATAAACCTAAATCAAACATCCAAGCACAAGTACAAAACAGAAAAGAGATGGAACCTGAGCATATAATGGCAAAAGAGCTTATATTAAATGATGAAGACCATGAGAAGCTTGATTACAATAAGGGTCTAAAAGTCTCCAAAGTCGAACATTTACTTCAACTTTAGTCACAAGCTTTTTATAGCCTTTACAAAATTTATTTCAGATCCTGAAAAATTGGATCGAATTTACTAAAAATAGATAAACATAATTGTTTTGCAAAAACTAGGTCAAAAACCCTAACTTAAGTGCTAATCTACCTAACTCCAACACGTTCTTACTCCTCGAGCTCTTTAATAACTGCAATGAACACTGAATTAGAACTCGGACTTGCTATTTGGCAAACAAGTCACACTTTGTCAGAGTAGGTAGGGTTTGTGACCTTACTTCACCTCGATGGCACCTTCAAAACTGGAACAAACCCAAGATACTAGTGCCTTTAATTAATTTTCGACCTTATAAATCATCCATGAGGTATTTGGATCAACCAAAGTGGATTCTGTGTGGAACTATGCCTTTCTGCACTGTTCTGCGCTTTCGATGGCTAAGAAAGCAAAATTCTCGGTCTATAAGCTGTCGAAAGCTCTGTTTTCGATGGCTAATGAACAACTGCGTTGTTCGCCTAAGCCACCGAAAGCTTTGTTTCTTCAAAATTTAATCAAACTTTTAATCACCCTTTGTCCTGAGGCTTTACAGCTTCAATTCTAACCTTCTGGTATTTGTACAACCTACATAGGGTTTGGAATAGCAACAACATCAGCATCACAGGCTGCCTCCGAATCCTGAAGGCTTATTGTTGCCTCTGCTAGGGTTTCCAGCGCAAGGTGTGCTTGAGATTTAGGGTTTGAATTCTTCGTCTGCAACCTTGACAACCTGATCTTCCCGTAGAACCTGGCATTGTCCTTCATTAATCTCAGATTTATTTTTTGCAGCAGGGTATACATCCCTCTCATTTCTAGAAAAGGGTCATGCAATTCAGTATTTCTTTTGGTTAATCTTGCATTGGTTCTTATGACTTCTCTCTCTAGGACCTCTAGCTCATACACCTGTCTCAACTGATTGATTTTGTGAGACCTAGGTTTACTGGAGGAATCCTATGCCATTGGTTCACCCTGATCCTCCTTTGGTGTGGGTGATGGAGACTCCTCCTGCCCTACTTGAAACTGATCTGCTAGGTTAGTTTCCTGTTCCTCTTCATCTTCAGAGTCTGAGTAAGGTAGGTTGAGTATATTTATGTCTAGTGCTGGAACCTCTTCTACTTTTTCACTGAAATCCAGGTTTCTCTTTGCCTTCTTGGTCTTGGGAGCTGGAGAGGCTTGATCCACTATAATTGGAGAGATGGCCCTCCTCTTCCTCTTACCACTCATGGGAGCAGAGGACTTCTTTGAAGAAGACTTCCTTTTGTCTTATGGTTGCAATTATGTCTCAAACTCATTCCAAAATAGGAAGTCGGTCAAGGCTATGTTCCTTCTCTGCAGCAATTCAAGGACAATTAGCTTAATCATGCCATGATGGGATAGCCTACCTGCAATCTTGGTGGGCTGGGCTTTAACCTAATGGGCCATTTTGGTCAGGCTCTTGTGTAGGTAGAAAGGCAGGTTCAGTGGGCTCCTGCCAGTGAAATGGTTCATTACCTTAAAATGGTATATCATTACCCTATTATACCTGCCCTCACAAGTTATATAGACCAAGATTTCCTTCAATAAGTGTTGCTAGTTTTCCTCAAGCCAGGTTGTGGGAATGCTCTTCTTCCAGACAATGTTCTTGTGCTCAGGATTCAAGTAAGACCTGAACTCCACATCATTTGTGATAGTGGTTTTGAACCAGTTTTCCCCAGTCATTGGGAGCTCTGTTACTTCTGCTATCAGAGCCTCGTCTACTTGGAATTCCTCTCTACCAATCATTGTCTTCGAGCCATTAAAAGAGAGAACAAAGGCTTCTGCCACTGGCTGATGGGATCCCTGAATTTTTTCGTAGAACCTGTAGCAGCCTGAGTCTTTCAAAAGTTGGCATACCTCTAGATGTGATTCGAGGTATCCAATGTCACCCAATTCCTGTCTTAGGGCAGGTCCTCCTCCTCTCTTTATCTTCTTGAATGTTCTTCTGTACCTGCAAAATTGAAATTCAAACCTTGGGGAAGGAGATTACAATGTTGGATCCAAGGAGGGCTTGGCTCAATGAGGATGCATGTAGGAAATGTGGAATGAATTGAGGAGAGGGTGCTGATTTTGAGGGGACTGATTGGCAATTGGGATCTGATTGGCAATTGGGATCTGAGCAAAGTGACACTAAATTCTGATGAGACCCGTGAGCTAGCTAGTGTTGTGATCATTCTAACTGGAAATCAATGCTTTGTGGTGGTTTGATTACAGTCACGGGACAAGTGGAGGGCAGCAAGGGTTTGGGTTCTTTATCAATCACTTCGGTTTTATAACGACCCTTTCTTTACCAACTCATGGTTTATTGCAGGTCCAGTCTTTTCGACGGTTAAGTGCTTGATAGTGGCACTCTTCATGCTGACGATGTCTGATTGTGACGGATGCGCTAACCGTTTTCCCCTTTTGGAGCTTTCGGTGGTTAAGGTAGTCTTGGATCCAATTTTTAAGTTGCCGAAAGCTGGGCTTTTCGGTGGCTAATGAACGTTGAGATGTTCGCCTAAGCCACCGGAAGTTGATCTTCAAAAATTTTATTAGAAAACGGAGTCAATGAGCTTTCAGTGGTTAAGGTAGTCCTGGATCCAATTTTTAAGTTGTCGAAAGCTGGGCTTTTCGGTGGCTAATGAACAGTTGAGATGTTCGCCTAAGCCACCGAAAGCTAAACTTTGAATTTTATGAAGAAATAGAGAACAAGGCGTTTCCAACTTTATTAAACACACAAAAATATTTCATGATGTGCCCTGAAATCTTCATCACTATGCAAAAATAATTTTTATGAATCTGACCTATTGAAGACTAATTTATTTAAGAGATAACACATAGATTTACAGATAAAGCCACAATTTCAAGAATACTTGAGTAGAGGGTGTTACGGATGTCGGAAATGTTACTCAAGTTGATTTACTTAGTGACTTGTGGATTTAATTACCAGATCTAGAATTTGTGTGTTGATTCAAATTATCAAACTTGAAACCCTTAGGGGATTTGATTGTAAAATTAGGGAAATACCCTAGGTTAGGTTTGAGAATGAATTAGGGATTCTGACACACTTGATTTGTTGCTTGGATGACAAATATGATAGTATGCGAGATCCAAACAAAGCCAAAACACATAAAACTCATAAAATCATTGGTCAAGACAAAGGGGGGCAATTTTCCTAGGGGATCAGTGCCACAGAAGAATGGGTAAATGGAGTCCAATGATGATGCCTAGGAGGGAGATTGGGTTTTAGATAATCTCCATCAAAACCCAAATCGCCAAATTTTGATTTTTGAAGTGAAATATGCCTCGATGAATTTTCCTACTTCCTACAAGACGGTTTTCAGTGAAATTTGTTGATGGGCAATACATGAAAAATTAAACAAAGATCAATTTGGCTGACATAATCACCTGGAATTTGTGGATACCTTCTTGGATGATGAGGATTTATTCCTCATAGATCAAATGAGAGATTTGGACAAGTTCTTGATGAAAAAGTCTTGCTCAATGACCCTAGCTTCCTCATTTCCTGCCACACAAAGGGAAAACCAGTAAGTGAAACAAGAAAGATTGGGATCTGCAAATAAGAAGTAAAAGATAAAGAAATGGAAAGTCATAAAGAATTAACCACTCCCTGATAAAACCAAACTGAAGAATGACAATAGGGTGAGTTCCCCCACCAATGCGCCTCTCTCCAATTCGCCTCCTTCACCAATGGGTACAAGAAGATACAAGAAATTATGCCAAGCTAACTCAGTGCAAGAGAGAAACAGTTTCAATAATCATCACATTTATTCATCCACAAAGACACAAGTATTTGATCACAAGAAATATCTTTATTCAGAAGTTCCAATGCCAAAGATCGTCATTTACAATGGGGGTGTCTCTTCTTTAGATAGCTTTTGAGAGACGCAAACCCTAACTTACTTTTTCATCCAACTGTTGAGATTATAACATCATCAACGATGGAGATCACTTTTACATGGATCAATACATGGATCAACTTGACTAGATCAAGGGGGGCGCACTTTTTACCCAAGGACGTCTTATCTAAGTCAAAATGCATTATAACATAAGATATAACATGATAATACATCAAGGGGGTCACCTTAGGGGCTCAATTCTCCCTAGGCCCCATTAAAACATCATAACATAAGATATAACAATGTCATATATCATATCACCAAGGTGAGGGGCGCCCCTTGGGGGACATCCTCCTTATAATAGCCAAATAAATAATTTCGGACATAAAAATCATTGAAACCGTTGTGTAAGTGTTCGAAGAGCCATAATAAATCACCTATAGAAATTCCTTTGCCATTTCCTTGACCACAATCCAAATCAATTTTTCAATGATTTCCTAGTTCATTTTTTTATGGTACATCCTCTAAGAATCATAAAAGTCATCATAACTTCATTTAGGCTAAGAACTAGGAAAAACCGAATACAAAGGAGTGTCTGGAGACATAGTAGAATGGTACAAGTGACTACTCATACCCCCTGGAGCACTGTGGCACCATAGGAGAACCATAATAACTACACTCTGTAGTAAAAAATATGATCTGACCA
This sequence comes from Pseudotsuga menziesii, assembly GCA_001517045.1. Lineage (NCBI taxonomy): Eukaryota > Viridiplantae > Streptophyta > Pinopsida > Pinales > Pinaceae > Pseudotsuga > Pseudotsuga menziesii. The sequence goes on along the minus strand of LPNX010078446.1, from coordinate 306,836 downwards.
ATAATAAAGTGATAAAAATCATTGATCACGCAATCTAGGGCGAAACTCTGAAAATTGAGACCACAGTATTGGTCCTGGGCATGCCTGGAGAAAATATAATCACTGTCAATTTTTTTAGTCACTACCTTGGGAACCGTGTTTGACTTGGTCAACTGCGGTAACGAGGTGAAAATACCCAAACTACAGGTGAGATGATGAACTAAGTTTAACCTGCATGCATCCAAGGTAAGAACTTCTCCAATATGTATATTAAATCCCAACTTAAATTATGTCATTCAGAATCGTGGTGACAATAATAATAATCAGTAAGATATACCTGTGTCTCTAAAGAATTATTGAATCTTCTGGAAGTCTCTTGTATATGCCTGATTTACAAAGTTTAAGTAAGTTGTTAATGCTAGGTGAGGATGGGAAACAAGGATAAGTAAAAGGTGATGACCTCTAGTTGATTTTGACAATGTGAGCTCTCTGAATGATGACAGGTACACACAACCATAATGACATATGCATGACAGATAGCAATAAGGGATGGTGGTGTCTAACCAATGGATAAAGTATATTGGCTTGTGTCCTTCAGGATCTAGCAAGTTCCCATTTAAACAAAGATTTATCAATTTGGAACACTAGTCAACCTCCAAAGGCAGGTACCCTGGAGAGCATTCTGGGCTTCTAGAAAATGACAAAAACATAACCTCGACAGGTCAGCCACACTATGATGCCCTATAGGGGAAAATGAGTCGAACATTATATAATGAATGAGTGCTTAGCCTTTGACCATTGACTTTTAAATAGCATTTAACTTTAACATAAGATAATAAGCAACCTCCAAAAGCAAGTGCCCTGGAAAGCCTTCTGGGCTCCATAAAATGACTAAGACCTAGCCCCACTGCCAGCGAGCATCCATATCCTCAACGGGTTTGCCTCACCCTGTTGCCCTTGTGGGGGGGAATGAGCCTTACACCATACAATGGATGAGTGCTCATCCTTTGGCCACTAACTAATTTATAACATTCATACTTTGCATCATTTAGACATAACATTTATGTGTTCCAATGCTTTAGTGTCTAAATACACATTTCACTATGTAATTGCATTCATAAAATAATAGCCAAAATCGTAGCAAGGAGGGAGAAAAGATTGCTCTATGGTCTGATCTTTAATGAACAATCTAGTTTCTTGTCAAGAAGACAGATACATGAAGCGATTGGTGTAGCTCGGAAATTATTTCATTCCATCAAAACCAAGAGGCCTCCAGCAATGGTTATCAAATTAGATCTGTCTAAAGCCTATGATAGAGCTAGTTAGCTGTATCTGAGGTTGATGTTGCTCCATTTGAGTTTCTGTATTAATTTTGTCAATTGGGTTACGAGTTGCTTTACTTCTATTTCATCTGTAGTCCTCATCAATGAATCAGCTTTCAACTATTTTTCAACCCTGGAAGAGCGCTGAGGCAAGGGTGTTCTCTATCGTTTCTATTTGTACTAAAAAATAGTTAGAACCTAAGAAACCGGATTCGTCCTCTACCCCCCTCGTGTCCCGTGGGGATCGAATCAGACACGATTCATGTCCGACACGAGACCGATTCGACTTTCGGTCGAATCCTAATTTCGGACACGTTTTTCCATCGAATCGGACACAAACTTCCATCGTGTCCCGAAAACCGGACACGAATCCCTCAAACAAGACACGTGACCGACGAAAAAAGACAGTCGGGTTCACTTCAATTCAATTTTTTGTCTTTCTACTTGTCATTTGAAAGGAAGCAATTGATTGAGAGTGAGTTTTATGTGCAGGTGAAGGAGTTTTGAAGGAGATTTGAAGGCTATCCATTGTTTCCAAACGGTTCCAAGTGCATTCCGGCGGATTTGTGGAGAGGATTGCAAGCTCGACCATCACACAAGAAAAAGAATGTCTCAATCAGCTAGGGGAGGAGGTAAGGGTCAAAGGAAAGGGAGAAATGCACCATCTAGGGCCTCCCCTCCTATTCCACCAAGCACAACCGATTCTCCTCCTCCGTCAAGTGCTCCATTGACTGCTAGTTGAGCTCATACTCCATATAACCCTGTTTTAGCAAGACAACAAGCCCAAGAAAAAAAATACCCTTTGTGGAAGTATGTGACAAGGAAAGATGGGCCCGGGGCAAAGCTTGGTGGGGGAGGCAATGTGTCTTGGAGATGCAATTTTTGCAACCATGAGTTCATGAGCACATATTTCCGGGTTAAGGGCCATTTGATGGCCCTTCCTTCTTGTGGGATTTCTTCATGCAAAGCGGTGACTGCTAACCAAAGGAGGGATATGGAAAGAGAGGATAACGTTGGCTTAGGGAAGGTGGCAGCAGCAAGCAAGAAAAAAGAGGATGATCCTCTTCCATTTTTTAGGAAGTCCTCTAGCACCATG
>LPNX010078446.1:287046-303579 GCA_001517045.1 Pseudotsuga menziesii | reverse complement strand
AGGGAAAGACAAAGATGTGGGATGTCTTTCCTGATGATATGGGTTTGGACAGCAGTATTGAGTTGGCATTAGCCAACATGGATCTTAATGATCCAGTGCTGGAGCCGGTCACTTTTGATGATAGTGATCGTATGGAGGGGTCATCCTCCACAGCAGGAGATGCAGGTCATCAGATGGGCAGAGAGGAGGAGGAGGGGGAGGAGGATGAGGATCAAGGCAGTGATGAGTATGTTGATGTTGATTCAAGCATGGAGGAGAACTACTGACATATGGGATTCTCCCATCTTCATCCACCCTTTTTTGTATTTACTATTAGACTTTAGTCTATTTTGGTATTTGCCAATGCCCAGTGGCATTCCGACATATATGTACATTGTATACATTGTGATTTTGATGACTTAATGAGAAATATGGTTCCGACATGCATCTATGTGTCTCATTGTGATTTGTGAATGACAAATGTGTTGTGAATCGTGACTTGTGAATGGCAAATGTGTAATTACTAATAGTAATCAATGATCATTAATGTGTTTTTATTCTAATTTCTATTGAATATTTGTAAATGTTCTAGTTTCTAAATATTTTTGGATCTATATGTCTATATTTTTAAATTTTAATATATATATTTTTTTAAATATATATGTATATAAAACGTATCCTACGTGTCCTGATTCCGAGGGTCACCATGTCCATGTCGGACTCTCGTATTTTCGTGTCCTTCGTGTCCCGTGTCCCCGTGTCAGGTGACTTGGGGTAGAACCTTCCTTCTGTCCCATCTCCTTTTTGTAGATGATATTTATTGTTCTGTGATGGAGCACGAAGGAATGCATTAAAACTTTAGAAGATTCCATCCTGTATTGTAGTACTACAGGTATGAAGGTCAATCTGGGCAAGCCAATTGTTTCTATTATGGGGGTGAGCAATGAGAATACTGTATCTGAGATTGATGTTGCTCCATTTGGGTTTCTGTATTAATTTTGTCAATTAGGTTACGAGTTGCTTTTACTTCTATTTCATCTGTAGACTTATCAATGAATCAGCTTTCAATTATTTTTCAACCCTGGAAGAGGGTTGACACAGACGTGTTCTCTATCATTTCTATTTGTACTAAGATAGGTAGAACCTTCCTTATGTCCCATCGCTTTTTGGTAGATGATATTTATTGTCCTGTGATGGAGCACGAAGGAATGCATTAAAACTTTAGGAGATTCCATCCTGTATTGTACTACTACAGGTATGAAGGTCAATCTGGGCAAGCCAATTGTTTCTATTATGGGGGTGAGCAATGAGAATGCTGTATCTGAGATTGATGTTGCTCCATTTGGGTTTCTGTATTAATTTTGTCAATTAGGTTACGAGTTGCTTTTACTTCTATTTCATCTGTAGTCCTTATCAATGAATCAGCTTTCAACTATTTTTCAACCCTGGAAGAGGTTGACGCAGACGTGTTCTCTATCATTTCTATTTGTACTAAGATAGGTAGAACCTTCCTTCTGTCCCATCGCCTTTTGGTAGATGATATTTATTGTTCTTTGATGGAGCACAAAGGAATGCATTAAAACTTTAGGAGATTCCATCCTGTATTGTACTACTACAGGTATGAAGGTCAATCTGGGCAAGCCAATTGTTTCTATTACGAGGGGAAGCAATGAGAATGCTAAGTTCTGCTCTCATTTATTTCCATACCAGCAGATTACACTGAATGATGGATTGAAGTATCCAAGATTATTTGTGTAGTTAAACGATTATGGGATCAAATATTGGAACTGGCTATAATTGCTAAAGTAGAAGGGAATTATCTTCTGGTGCAATAGATGGTTGTCCAAGGGGCAAGATTTAGTTTGGTGAAATGAGTGTTTGCAGCTATTTCTGTAAATTGGATATATTTAACTTTTAATCCTAAAAGGATAGGGTAAAAAGGAGGATTACCAGGTTAAATGGCAGAAAACTGCTGTCCCAAAAGAGTTGGGTGGATGGTGTTTAAAAAACACTCCTCTATTTGGCAAAGCTTTGACTGCAAAAATGTGTTTGGAAGTTGATCTATGGTAATAGTCTTTGGTATCAGCCTGTTGCACAAAAATACATTGAGCCTGATTCAGTAGAAGATTGGATTAGAAATCCTCCAAAGAATTCCCTTGATGTTTCAATTATCTAGAAGGTTGAAGTTATAGCTTTCCTTTTGTTTGGAAGAATGCTAGTATGAAAAGTTGGGAGGGGGACAAGAGTTGGGATAGAATACCCTCGGGTTGGCTGTGGAAAAGCATACAGGTTACCAGTCAATTTAATTAATGTACTTCGTGAAAAGAGGTTCTTTCCAAGTCTGGGGGCTTATCCAGAACTCACTACCACCTGGAATCAAGACTGAAAGTCTGTTGATATGATTGCTACTTAGATGTGAAGATGTGTGGGTTTGGGAAGTTGCTAGGTTAAGGTCAAGCCATGTAAGAATAAAGGAAACAAATGATGAACTGGTCTGATTAAAGAACCTGGCACTAGGATTATACACTCCCAAGGTGGGAAATATTCAAATAGGGTTCGATGTGATGGGGATGAAATGGGTGAATCTGTTTGTTGATGGCAACTTATCTGCAATTTTAAATGCCATTTAAAATCTCAAATATTTATTGGCTGGCTCTCAAGAATAAGAAACTTACCTGGGATGTACTATTTTAAAAAATAAGCAAGCCCAGTCCCAGCAGATGCACTCTTTGTAAGGTAAATGAGAAGCCACAACCGCAGATTACTGTGGAAAACGTTGACAGAACTGGAGCTTGAACATACTTCGATGGAGCTTGTCAAGAGGATCCACCTGTTGGTGGGGCAGGTGGGGTTATATATTTGAAAAATTCTCATGTTAAAGTTCAGAGCAGGACTGGGTAGGGGAACTAACCAATAATTCAAAGAACTTTAGGCCATCAAGTTAACCTCCTACTTCCAACTGAAAAACGTACTACAAATCTCCAGATATTTGGTGATTCTTTAGTTCCTTGGATAATTTTCTTTTGAGGACCATCTTTGTTGTGATTCAAAATTATAAAGCTGCTTTAATTGCATATATTTTCATCATGTTTACATAGAAAGGAATGAAGTTGCAGATGAACTGTCAAAGGCTGGTCTTCTGCTTGATCCAGATAGTCAATCCTCTGAATGCTTCTATCACTGCTTTTTGGAGGCCTTTTCAGTGGTTGTGATGATCAGATATGATGGAGAGGTTTACTATTGTTTTTAATTTTTGATGTACAGTTTAAAGAAATATGTGGTGTAATATTGGGGCTCTTTGTGAGAAACACTCTGTCAACATTGTCGATAACTGCTTAAGCATCTTGAATTTCTCTTTGAGGGACTAATTTTTTGAGATCTGTACTAGATGAACTGTTTGAAGTCCTTTTGAGGGAGACAGTCATGCTTGATGTTTTTGAATCTGACTCGATTCCTTCAAAAAAATCATGAAATGTGTAAAAGCATGTACAGAATGTAATTTTGTTTTGATAGATAGAATTATGATATTTTTCCCAAGGGAAAAAAATAATCTTGTGAATGCACATAGGAACAACAGAAATAGTGAATGCAGACATACAAACAACAGAAATACTCATATGCATATAAAGACTGAAAATGTAGAAAGGTTGCCAAGGAAGCAATCACAGCCCAAGGAAAACAAATAAAAAGAATAAACTGAAACAGACATTACTTCCTGGAATCTTTAATTTATTGTAATTGTTGTGTTTTTTCAAATATTTAGTACAATTGCAATGAATCGAGGAAGCAACATCATTTTTGAAAACTTGAAGGAACATGTGGAATTAAATCCAGGTTTTTGAGATTTTGCAGTCAGTTTATTTTTCAATTAAACACTTGACCTAAAAAGCATGGAATAGAGCAAATCTGAGCTTGCAGCTTTACCTCTACACATTTGGTTAACTAAATGGCAAATTATTGAAAACATCTAGGAGAATGATATAGGTAGCAAAGTTCTGTTACAAAGTGAAAACCAAGGACTCCTCAAGAACCTATAGGTAGCAAAGTTCTGTTACAAAATGAAAACCAAGGACTCCTCAAAAACCTTTTCACTGGAAGTGAAGAATTTGTGAGATATGCAACAAAAATGCAGTGATCATACAGTGAAATTGTAAGCCACAAAACCTTACCTGGATAAAGAAATGTTGGTAAAAGTAAAAAGAAGAAAAAAGAAAGTACAGGTAAAAACACAGCCACGAAAGTCGGCAAAATAGGAAACAATTTTTTTTTAAAACAACAGAAATAGATAAACAGCAAACATACCTGTGAATGAAGCCTGGTCCAGTGATTCTGCCCTCCAACAAGCATTCCACAACACTCTAAACACTTTGTAGATGATCCAGTTGGCGAATGCACCTACAACTCACTCTAAGAAGCTTCAAATTGTTATCACAAACTTTGAAATGTAGACTTCTATGAGACACTTAGATTTGTGTGTGTGAGAAAGGGGAGGGACTATTTTATATGCAGAAGTTAAGATTTTAGGGTCTACTTTCCCTGTTTTTTATTATATTTTTTTTGTGTTTTTTATAAATGGCTCCTTTTTCCCAGAGGATTTGCCAATGTGATGGTGTTGCCTTGTTTTTGTGTTCTTTTCTAAATGGATCCTTTTTCCAGAGGATCTGCAACGTGATGTTTCCAAGAAGCCAAAGACAAATCGCAAGGGCATCCTCTAGCATTTTCAAAACATAAATGGATCTGCCCCAGATCTGGAATAGATCTTGCCATGATTCAAGTCTGAATAGGAAACAGGAATCCTGGATTCTCCCATGCTGAATCTGATAACATAGACAAGAAGGTTTTTCCTAGCCTTGAACTTCACATTTTAATATCTTTGGAACTACTAATCCAAGTTATCTCAAACTCTAGCTAAAAACATCTTGTACTGCTCTTCCAAATCATAAGCACCTAAAACAGAAGAATTGTCAGAACTCTCCTCTATAAGATCTACTTTAACTACTTTACAAAAAATATAACTACCCTCTATAAGATCTACTTTAACATGTCAGAACTCTCTTGATATTGCTCATAATATATCAAGTTAAAGCGACAATAGTCAATACCATAATATCGGCATTGCTCTAACCTCAATCTAAGCTCTCGTGTCAAAAGTTTTCCCCATCTGAAAATAAACACTAATTACGCCAGTGACATCAGGAATCAGGATCACACCCAGATTTGAAGCCACTATTATATCCTATTTTGCACAAACAGCATAGCATAATTATTATTTATAACAGAATCTAGAACCCTACTATAACAGAAATGACAAGTTAAAAGAGATGCTCATTGTTACCCCACATTCTGCATGGGTGTCCACTTGTTATTTTCATCACAAAGTAGGTTAATGACTCTACCGAATGGTCTTGGAAGGTTACACTTCTTGATATCGATGCCTTGGTTGATGATGAATGATTGATATTCTTATGGTGTTTTGCTTGGGTTACTTGCTTATCCCTCAATTGAGCGAAACTGTTGGGTGCTCAACAAGAGAGCACAAGGCTCCCTCCTAACTCCACAAATCAGTCCAAGGTGCTCAACAGGAGGACACTAAGTGCCACAAGGCTCCCAACAACCTCTACCCTTCTAGCTCCACAACAAATCATTATTTTCTCAATATTGCAATAAGTAGCTAAAGTGCCTATTAATCTAGCCAACTCGAATCTTCTCCCTTTCTTGTCACCCAGGGTCGGACCAACCGGCAAGGGGAAAGCGCATACGGGGCGAAGATTGGGGCAAGGCTGATTTTAATCTAATTGAAACGAAGAATTAACAACTATGAATAATACAAGCCAGCACAATATTGCAAGGGTGGCTTAGCCAACTCACTTGCAAGGTGTGAGAAAAATAAAATTGAAATAAAATACAATGCAAGCCAACAAGATTTTTGCAAGGATGGCAAAGCCAAATCACTTGCAAGGTGTGGGCAAATCAAAAACAGTAGAAAGAGAAAAACAAACTAAACTAAGCCAAAGCCAATCAACAATTGCTTAGGCAAGGATGGGCAAGCCCAAATTCCGTTTGCTAGCAATGGATGGCAAACAAGGAAATTTAAATTTAACTTGAAACGCAATAGAAAAATCAAGTCCAAGTGACTCTCTTGGACTTGTTACAATGACTGATATTTCTGTATAAAAGAAAGATGGCACATAGGCGGGAAAATACCATTTTCACCCTTCCTTGGTGATGGCCTTGAAACCCTTTCTTTAGAGAAGCCTTTGCACCCTTCCGTGGTAGAAATTCGGCAGTGTTTCTCCTTGTTTTATCATCAACCTGCTAAAAAACAGCAAACAGCAAACTATAGAAAATGCCCAAAATCACTTTGGAAAAGTTATAATGTTAGTGAAAAAAATCTGTACAAAGTATCTACAAATTACCAAGTAAATAACTTTAATAAGATTGAGGGTATGAATGGCTAAATCAGTTCTAAAGCATTCATCAAACGACAAAAACAATATTCAGAAATTTATTTTAAGAGAGAAAAATTAAGCCCTTTGCTCTTCCAAAACTTGAAAAATGGGGCATCCGACCGAGGAATCCCACTCTTAAAATCGAATAACCTGCAACTTACAAGATATTTGTTGCAAAACTAAAGGAGAGTGAGATTTATATGATGAGTAAAGAAATCACAAACTTCAACTGAGAAGCGTATGAAGTTCTTCACTACAAAACCAAAACTAACAAAAATCTATGATAAGAAATTACCATAAACATTACCAAAGCAAAGAAATTTGTTTCCTTGGCCTCCCAAACTTGAGTAGCTACTTGAACATGGAAGCAAATCACCCAAGATCACATAGGACACTACATTCCTCCAAAGATTTTGATTAACAAAGCCAAATGGCTGAAAATTACAAATGACCCAAAAATGGGAGAGCATGACAGAAAAGAGTAAGCAAGAGGAGCCAAGATTGTAACCCAAATGATGGGGAGGCAAGTGCGGGTGGGACCATCTTCAATCCCGGAGGGAATATAGTGACGTCTTATGCCTGGGGACTCGGTGGAAAAACCAACAACGAGGCTGAATGGCTTGCGCTCTACTTCGGAATGAATCTTGCAAGGCAACTCAACATCTCCAAAATCACTGTTCTTGGAGACTCTAAGCAAGTAATTCACAAAATGAACAATGGCTTCAGTAAAGGAGTGGTCAAAATAAAAAGAATTCACGGATCGTATTCGCCAAGTCACTGCTTCACCTCAAGTCTCTTATCTCTACATCCTCCGAGGGAACAATTCAAAGGCTGGTAAGTTGGCAAACCAAGGTGCCAAGCTCAAAATTGGAACAAGCAAGGTGAAGGGCATCATAAACAATCTTTGTTATGTCCCCTAAGAATGTTAGTACTAAAAGGCAACAAGGGGGCCCTATCCCCAGCGCTAGAACCAGATCATCTTCCATACGACACGCAAGGGAGTCGTGAATCTTCGTGAAAGGAGTTCAGCCACCGTTTTCCGACATTCTGCCAGCCAGCAGGAAGCTTGCCTGCCGGTCCACACTTGACTGCAAAGGCCATGTGAAGGGATTAAATGTGAGCTTTGTTTCGCGCAGTAGGAATGGAACGCTCACACGAGCCCAATTCGTCTTCCAAATGAAGCCTCCCAATGTTCATTTCACTCTCAATGCTCATTACATTCTCACTTCATCGAGAGCTAGTATCATTCCTGTCAGTGCAGAGAAGGAATACCTCAGTGTCGAAAGCATTGTTCCTGGTAACGAAGCAATTAGAGTAGTGACAGGTTCTAGCAAAACAGAAGAAGGGAATTTCGGCAAAGAGAGAGCTTTCCTCTACGAACCGATCGTCTCAAGTAGTTTTTGGGAATCTTGGTACAGTTTTCTACCCTTCTTCCAGTGCAGAGAATTGGTTCAGTGCAGACTCGCCTTTTGAAGGTTCAGACTCCCTTTTGATATGGTTCACTAATATTGGTCGTAGACTCGTAGTTACAAACCCTTTGTGGCGTCATTCTTGACATTCGAAGTACTTTGAATTTGACGTAAGTATTGTGGACAAAAATGAGTTTATCATGGCAAAATCTGAATATAAAACAAAGTATTATACCATCGGGTTTATATTTCTTATCTCTCTTGTTTTGAGATCAAAGTTTCAAACACAAGTTTAATTGATATCACTAGAGGATCTTACAAACTCATTTTGACGCACTTAATTGCGTTGTTCAATATGATCAATTTATTGTTGTCCTCCTTATGAAAATTTAGCGCTTCTTTGCTTATGTATTTTGGTTCAGAAATTCAAAGATGTATTGCACTCAGTGCTATTTTGGTTATTTGCACCCGTACTTTCTATATATATGAGAACCTTTGCATATTTAAGTATTAATGGTTTGAATCATATGTATGCACATGAATATATTTTTTTTTACAAAATATGAATATTTTAAGTAATTTTTAGTTGACTGGTTTTTTCTCCATTTTTTTCTGGTTTTTGGTCCGGTTTACATTTTGGGCTCTGTCGATTCGATCACCGTTCTAGTTTTGATAACATTGAACCAGAGATCAGGTTCAATCTTAGCATCTAGGAGGGTGCATCTATCTGTGGCGTCAGGTCTCACTTTTGGCAAACTTCATTTTTGACCTACCCTCTGCTAGGGTTTCTAGGTCAAATCTCAACTTCGACAAAATGACAACCAATATAAGGGTTGAGGATAGACTGGATGGTGCAGACAACTTCAAATCTTGGAAGCATAGAATACTTATCATTGTAGAAGAAAATGATCTCTTAGATTATGTCAAAGTAGCTACCCCAGAACTGAAAGAAGAGGAGGATAAAGCAAAGTACAAGAAGAATATGGTCAAAGCAAAAACAATTGTATCTGACTGAATCAAGGACCACTTGATCTCTCATTTGTCAATATTGAAGACTCCTAAGGAAATGTTTGAGGCCTTGACAAGATTATATGAAAGCAAGAATACTAGCAGAAAGTTATAGTTAAGACATCAGTTAATGAATGTGATGATGGACAAGTCAGAGACAGTGTCCTACTTTACAAGGGCTTCTCAGATCAAGGATCAACTAGCAGCTATTGGAGATCTTGTAGAAGAGAATGGGCTCGTGTTGACAGCATTGAATGGTTTTCCATATTCTTGGGATGTGTTTGTTCAAGGTATCTATTCAAGGAAAAAGCTACACAAGTTTGATAAGCTATGGACAGATTGCACTTAATAATAGGCAAGATTGATCTCCAAGATGCAGAAGACAAATGCTGAAGAAAATCAAGCATTTGTAGCACAGGCAAAGAAAAGAAAAGGTAGAAAGATTACTAAGAATACTGATAGAAGATCAGTATCAAAAAACAAGAAGGATATGTCCAAGTTCAGGTGTTACAACTGTAACAAGTTGGGACACTATGCAAGAAATTGCACTCATGAAAACAAAAAGGGAAAAAGGAAGCATCATGCTCATATGGCAGATGATGATGAGCCTACTTCACACAAGAAGTCAAGGGAAGCATCAAACGAAGAATATGTCCTTTAAATACTATCACTCAAGGGAGTGGTGTTTGGTTAGTAGATAGTGGTGCTTCTAAGCACTTGACATGTTACAGAAATTCTTCAGAAGGAACTTGGTAACAATTCCAAGCATGAAGTTAGAGAATAAGAGAATCCTCCTACTAGCTAGATTCAGGTGAAGCAAATAATATACTTTTGGCAAGAATGCCAAGGGATCTTTCCAAACTATGAAGGTAGATCCAAGGTGATCTTGGATTTCTAGAAGACATGAGGACCAAGGATGAAGTTTTCAACAAGTTTCAGAATTTCATAACTTGATCGAAGTTCTACAACCTTGGTGATCTAGGAGGCACAGATAAAGAGGGAGTCAACCAAACAAACAAAGATAAGTATTTAATGTTTTGTGTAATAAGTGTTATTTATTTTAAATTGTTATCTTATTGATGAATAGCATTAACTATTTTATTACACAACGGATATAGATTAACGCTTGCGGAAATTTTTGTTAGGTCCACTATGGAGGCTGTGAAAGTAATGATCCATGATCAAGATTTACCCATTTCTTATGGGCAGAAGTATCCATCATTACGACAGTATGCTCAAAGGGCAAGACTCCTGAAGATGTGACCTTCAGATAAGAAGGGTACAGTAAGACTTGAAAGGCTTATAGAATATTCATCCCTGGACAGGGTCAGATCAAGGTCAACAAGGATGTCACCTTGGATGGGGAAAACAGCCTTCAGGAGATCCAAAGAGTCTCACATGGACGAGGAGAGAGAGGAGCACGAGACTCCAAAAGATGTCGTGGTAAATAACTCTACTCTGGCAGGACATATTCCAAAAGATCATGATGAATTAGAAGGAACGGTAGATCCACTACCATGGTTCCGGAGCACAGTCCAGGATGTAGAGAAGTATGGTGCTCCCGATAGGTCTTTCAAAGAAAACAAAGGACCTCGTCAGTATTCCAGCTACATGGTACTAATGAGTTACATCATTGATACAGAACCTTCTAGTTATGAAGAAGTTGCAGATCAGTGAGTATGAACGGAAGCCATGATGGACGAGTACCAATCCATCATGAAGAATGATGTATGGGAGGTGGTTCCGAGACCAAAAGGGAAGTCAGAAGTACCTTCCAAATGGATCTACAAGATCATGCGTGCTATAGACGACAACATGGAGAAGTACAAAGCAAGAATTGTGGCTAGAGGATTCTCCCAAAAAGAGGGAGAAGATTATGACAAAACATTTGCTCTAGTGGCTAGGTACACTTCTATTATAACCATTATTTGCTTTCGTGATGGGATAGAGATTACATCAGATGGATGTAAAGACAACTTTCCTCAATGGTAATATTGAGGAGGAAGTATAGATAGAGCAACCACAAGATTTCATGATTCATGGGAAGGAGTTCCATGTTTGTAGATCAAAGAAGGCTTTGTACAACAGGCTCAAACAATCACCCAGGGCATGGTATGCCAGGATAGACAGTTATTTGATGAGCTTAGTGTTCACCGAGAGTGATGCAAATTTCACCCCTTGCTATAAGGTTGAGAATGGTTGTTATATGTGGATGACCTATTTCTTACAAGGGATGAGAAGTTCATAGATGGGTGCAAGAGGGAGCTCCTCATAGAGATCAAGATAAATGATCTTAGTATCCAGTGATCTTCAGAGCAGGAGGCTCGTATCAGTAGACCCATTTGATGGGAGATGACACAGATTGATGCATAGAGGATCTACAATAGAGAAGGCTGCAAGTCACTATAGTGCAAGACATCCAAATGCAAAGAATGCAAGATGTCCAGATGCAAAGGGAGCATGGTGCTCAGATACAGAGGGAGCAGAAAGCTCCATTTCAGAGGGAGCGATTGCAACACAAGATACAAAATAAGTACTCCAAAGGGAGCAGATCTCAGAATTCAAGAATGTTAGCATGATTCTTGGGATTAGAGGTGTGGCAGGAAGCAGATGAGATTTTCCTCAGTCAAGGAAAATACACAATGGAGATCCTGAAGAAATTCAAGACGACAGATTGCAAGTCCATGGCCACACATATGATGATGAATCTGAAGTTGTTGAGTGATTCTTCTTCAAATTTGGAGGATCTCAGAGATAGTTGAGTGGATCCTAAACAGAGATTCGTTGCACTCAGTACTGCAAAGGCAGAGTACATAGCAGCTATTACTGTCGATCACGAAGCAGTATGGCTCTGAAAGTTACTTGCAAGGTTATTTAATCAAGACCTAGAGGCAACTTGGATCTATTGTGATAACCAAAGTTGTGTGAAGCTTTCAGATAATCCAATATTTCATGACAAGTCGAAGCATGTATAGATAAAATACCATTATATTCGAGACATGGTGCAAAGGGGAGCAATGAAGCTCCAGTACATATCCACGAATGAGCAGATTGCAGATTTACTTACCAAGCGTCTATCTAAAGTAAAGTTTGAGTACTTTCGAGACAAGCTTGGTGTAGTACAAGATGACACCCCTCGTTGAGAGGAAGTGTTGATGTTTCTCCATGGGAAGCAACGGGTAGTCTTCTCCCCCCCTACACCAATTAGTTACGTGGGACATGACTCGGATATTTTCCGCACCGATAAGTCATGTCGTGGTAAATGGCTCAGACAACAGTACATGGCTCAAATAACCCATGCAATGGTGCATGCTCAGATAAGCCATCCAATGATAAGTCATGCAGTAATACCTGACTCGAATATCGATTAGTCATAGTACATGACTCAAACAACCAGGGGCTGCAGTATCTCATGTGGAGTAAAGGGGAGCAGTGAAGCTCTAATACATATCCATGGATGGGCAGATTACAGATATACTTACCAAGCCTCTATCTAAAGTAAAGTTTGGGTACTTCAGAGAAAAGTTTGTTGTAGTACAAGATGACTCCCCTCGTTGAGGAGTGTTGATGTTTTTCCATGGGCAACAGCGGGTAATCTATTTCCCCCCCACCAATGAGCACATGGGACATGACTGAGACATTTTCCCCACCAGTAAGTCATGCAGTAGTACATGGCTCAAATAAGCCATGCAATGGTACATGGCTCAAATAAGCCATGCATTGATGAGTCATGCAGTAATACCTAACTCAAATATCGGTTAGTCATGGTACATGACTCAGACAAACAGTGACTGCAATATCTCATGTGGAGTGCACCCACATGAGCAGAACTAAAGTCAAGACCTCAAATGACTATTAGAAAATAGTCAAGGTCTCCAAGACGATCGATGACTATCAAATACACGAGTGAGTTATAGTCAGGATTGTTGGGGAACAATCAAACCTATGGAGAGGTCAAATAGCCATATACTTGGCTAGTGGGGTACAGTGCGACAATGAAAAGAAATAAGCCACTATGGAAGTGGTTAGGCCTTGGAGGAGAACTTCTCTAAACCTATGTCACATGGTTCGAGTTCGACGACCTTAAAATTCGATTCAAATTCGATTTTTTTTATGAAGTTCGGGATGAGGTTCGGCATTAGGTTCGCCGTAACTCACTTGGAATGCCATTTTCTTCACATAAGGTTATACCTGTTGTGTCCATAGCAGTTGCTGAAAGATTAAATATATTTATTTGTATATGAAAAATGTAGATTTAAAGGTATGTGAATTACATTTTTATTTAACAAAAATAAAGTTATACTTTTTATTTTATTATCAAATTTTTATTATATATATATACTCTGATATTTTTAAGTACATTGAATTAAAATGGATATAAGCTCAAAAAAACATTTATGCAAATATATTAAAATTGTTATTAAAATTAAAATAAACAAAGACAAAA
Organism: Pseudotsuga menziesii; assembly: GCA_001517045.1. NCBI lineage: Eukaryota > Viridiplantae > Streptophyta > Pinopsida > Pinales > Pinaceae > Pseudotsuga > Pseudotsuga menziesii. The sequence goes on along the minus strand of LPNX010078446.1, from coordinate 290,287 downwards.
TATTTAAAATATTTATTGTATATTATAAAATTATTATTAAAATAAATATAATAAATAGTTAAATTTAAAAATAAAAATAAAAAACATATAATTGAAATTAAAGATTTTATAAAATTATGTTATACAAATCAGATGGAAAATTGTTTAAAATCTCTGCTATTTAAAATGAAATAGAAAACTATATTCATATTTGTTAGAATATAATCCGTTAGGGATTATTGTAAATAAATAATAAATAGGAATATGAATAGATGCATAGGAAGATGAAACGGCTGGTTCTAAACCGCCACATTGTAATGTATAAATATTTGCATTTGGCTATGTAATACATCAATCGAGAGTTATTACCAACAAGTGGTATCAGAGCCTGGCTACCTGCCTGTCGTAACTCCTGCCTGCTGCATTTCAGCCCTGGCATTCTTCTTGCCAGTCTGCTCTTTCAGGCTGCCTGCCCATCGCCAGTCTGCCCTCTGCTCTTCCCTCCTGCCAATGCATACATTGTATGCGTTATTCACATGAGTAATTCGTTCTTGTAGAGGAAACCCTAATCCTGAGTTATTCTTGTGCTGCAATTTCATGAGGGTGTAATCTTTGCTGTGATCTATCTTTCTTTGTTGAAGACTGCGATCTCCCACATTTCTGATATATGCGTTGATATATGTTGAAGACTGCGTGGCTGAGAACGAATTGCTGCGCTTGGCTTTATTGAGAACAAGATCTTGGGTCTTCTCCGAACTTATCAAGAAACTGCTCTTTGGTCGTGTTGATCTCGAAGTCACCCACGAGATAGTCTCTGTCGTTGAGCATCTGAAAAACGGTTCGTCGGATTCTGAAAAGCTTGTTCGTCTGCTCATCGAGCGCCATCGTGAGCTGCTGGGCCTGTCTGTTCAATCCACTCGCGAGTTAACGTTAACAGTGTTGTTTCAGTCTTGAAACGTTAAACCCTTTCAAAAATGGTGATAGTGATTCTGCATTCAAGAATCTCCGGGATTGGTATCCAGAAGTTGTGAAGGATGACATATCTACTATTTGCTTCCTTCTACATTGTCAAAAGTACATCGAACTTGTGAAGACTGCATATTTTTTGTTGTGCTGTCTGTGACAGTTGGAGACTACATAAAACCTAGATTTACCCTAGATTTTGGGTGAAGTTTGAGTGAAGATTCACGCCCTCAGCTGCGTGGAGTCTGTAAACGTTTTCATGTTGCTGGTATCTCTCTCCTCTGGTGCGTTGAAGTCGTGAATACCTGAGACAGATTGTGACTGTTGCGTATGAGCACTCGTTTGATACTGCGTTGAACTGGAGAGATTGCTTTCTTCAACTGTGTGAAGACTGCCTTGACAAGTTGCTGTGACTGAGGTTAAAGAGCTGCATGCCTGCGTTGAAGGAGCTTCCGTTCCATTGAAGCTGCAAGCTGTGGGTTAGATGCATACTGTTGTCGACTGCCTGACTGAAGGGTTCTCGTGTGAAATAATGATGAATGGTGTAGCTACAAAGTGGATGAATACCATCTAGAGCTGTGGCCTCACTTAGTGGGGAGCTGCAAGCTCCTTAAACCCTATATTCGGCGAATGCAATAAAGATTGTTGATGCTGCAAAACTGTAAAATTGTTCTACTGCAGCCAACGTGGAGACTGCTACGGCGTTGGTGACTGTCTTCAGCTAAGGGGAGGTAAAACGTTTTTTGAAATACAAAAACCCTAGTTTCCCGTGAAGTGCATAAAATTGTATTGTTTGACCTAATTCTTATGCATGTTGTGCGTTCATTTCAACGTTGAGAGCTGCGGACTCTTGGTTGAATTCAATATCTTTTCAGTGAAGAACATGGATTGTGAAGAACCTTCGTCTGCTCCCCAACTTGGGCATATCGCTTTCAAATTCGAGAGGTCGCTTTCAGATCTAGCTGCAATTATTTGATTGCTTCCTATATGAATGCATGGAAACCCTCGTCTTCAAACAATAGTTTCAAACCCTCGCTGTGGAAATTCTCCCAGTCGTAGATGGATATGTTCAGAACCTGACTGAGAATTGTAGTGGAGATTCACGCCCTTTCTCAAGTGAGTAGAGTCCTGGAACATTGTTGTGATTGTCCATCATCTTGATAAAGAGTTGAAGTGTTGAGGTGTGATTTTATTCCATTCTGCTGCAAGAAGTATACTGTTGTTTGAAGTTTGCAAAGAGCTATATTCCGGAATCGAGACTGCCTCTGTCACCATCCTTGCTGCTGTAATTAAATTGTACAGTATACTGCTGCAACCTGCACTATTCTACAGCAAGACCTTTTGTAATAGAGTGATATTATAGTTGTTGAACAAAGTGTAAATCTCATAAGAAACAAGGATATTGAATGTAATAACACTCTAGAGCTACTTAGATAGTGTTACACACTTATTCTAAGCAGCTGCAGAATTATTTGTAGTAGGCTGCAGAATCATTTTGTAATTTGTACAGCAGCAGGATCTTAATCCTGCATCCCATTTTTTTCTTTCAAGCATTCTGTAAGTTGCAGGTTCCAGATTGAAGATGCACTCTTTGGCATCTAGTATTGGTGCTGCCCTAGCTAGCAAAGACCAATCCAAAGACCCTTCCAAGGGATATTGCAGCAAGAGAGGGAGAGGGGGCAGAAACAACTCCAGAAAAAGATCAAAGTGCAAGCGTTGTGGAAAGACTGGGCACACATCAGATCAGTGTTGAGCTTCATGGGACTCCATCAAAGACAAGCACAACCAGAAGAAAGATGACCAAGATGCTAGTAAATCTTCTGATTCTTGTATTGTTGCACATTGTAATCTTGGATTTAATGAAATGACTTCACTTTCATCTTACAACGATTGTTGGCTGCTTGATACTGGTGCAACATCACACATGACATTTAGAAAAGACTGTTTTGAAGAACTGAATGAAACAATAGATGGCATAGTTTACTTTGCAGATAAGTCAAGTATTAAACCAAAGGGAATGGGCACCATTCGACTGAAGATGCCTAGATTCCCTGATTTCTTGTTGAAGAACGGTCTCTATCTTCCAGAGTTGCAGAGAAGCCTGCTGTCCTTGGTAGAGATTCGACAGCAAGGCCATTCCATCCACATGTTTGATGGAATCGTTGAAATAAGAAAGTCCTCTGACAACCAAGTCATCATGACTGGATACGAAGATGGAAAGCTACTGAAGCTCAAGGGTTCATCCGCAAGATTTCAGAACTATGCCTACCTCTCTCAGCATGGAGAAGGTAATATATCA
>LPNX010078446.1:251271-284686 GCA_001517045.1 Pseudotsuga menziesii | reverse complement strand
GCATAGGAAGATGAAACGGCTGGTTCTCAACCGCCACATTGTAATGTATAAATATTTGCATTTGGCTATGTAATACATCAATCGGGAGTTATTACCAACAATATTGTCTTGTGAATTGAATTCTAAGACGACATGACCCAAATATTAATATTAAGTGGAGATCGATAAGCAAAAGTTAATAACTTTGATGCATCACACTGTTGACATAGACAAATTATAGATTTAAAATCACGCTATGGGAGTTCGGCTATAACGTAAGGAACTGGGAAAAATCAGTGCAGTGATAAACCTATAACTTGAAGGCTGTAATTAAAAATTCTAGTTGGCCCAACGTCGGTGGAGAAACAATTTGAATGTATTTAAATATGAGTCTTGGAACAAGTTAAAAACAAATGAAAACGTTTCCATTTCGATGAGATTCATTTAATCGGCCTTTCTCTATTTGTGGGTGCGGGTGACAGTATATCTCTATTAATCTCATCTCTCATCTCTCATCTCTTTATCTGTAATTGATTGGATCAGTCCGCCATGGATCAATATGAAACGCTGGAAAAGATTGGCGAGGGCACGTATGGAAAGGTGTACAAAGCCAGGGACAAGACAAACGGCCAAGTTGAATGGGCTAAATCTTTTAGTGGGAAGCAGAGTATATATCATATGAGAGCGGTGGACTCGGGAGTCTGGAAAACCTTGGAAAGTGGGAAAACCGGCGACAGGACAGTGGAACGCGCGAACCGGCGAAAGGACAAAAATTGAAATTCGATTTGAAATTCGTTTGAGATTCGCCTCAAATTCGATAAAGTTCGAGTTCGTTCAAGTTCGATATGGTTCTATTCAATTCGCCTTCAGGTTCGACCTTGAAATTCGCCGAATTTAAACGAATTGCAAATTTTTTTTGGAGTTCGGCGAATTTCGAACTTCAAGCATAAAATTCGCCAAACCCTGTGACATAGCTCTAAACCATAGAAGATTCCATAAGTCAATAAATAGAAAGTTAGTAGTGAAGACCGTGACGAGAAGAATACCTTCCTCACTAAGATGGAGTGTTGATGTTTCTAGTAGCATCAAAAGATATTCTTATGTCAGCTCCACAAGAAAGAATAATAACAAGTCATAGAACAAGTCGGCCCAATAAAATGACCCAGTCTAGAGACCAAGTCAACCCAGTTAAAGTGGAAATGGCCAAGTCAAATAGGTCAAGTCAACCCAGTTAGGAAAAAGTGACTTTTCCAGTATAAATACAAGTGAAGTGACCTCATTTGAGACAAACCATTCGCTCAAGCAAGGAGAAAAGTGCATGGATCCAAGGAGGCATAGTTAAGGGTTTAAGAGGCATCAACAAGACTATTTTGGGGTTTACCATCTTTCTCTCTCTACTTCGTTCTCAAAAGGGCTCAGAGGTTATTTTGTATCTTTCTTATAAATCATTATTTTGTTTATGTAACTAGTGTTGGTCTCTAGGTTAGACATTGTATGTTGTTGAAGAATCTTACCTAAACAAGAATGTTCGGTTTTTCTCGAGGAGGTTTTCCTAAGGTAAAATTTATGTCTACAGTGAATGTGTTTCTTTAAATGCATGCAATTCATGTTTAAATGATACATGTTATAAAGAGGTTAAAAACATCTAACTACTAAGAAAAATCAACAAGAATCTCCCTAGATGAGTCGAGCCACCTTTGGTGGCCCTAGGTAGGTTCCAAACCAATCCATTAGAGAGGACATCTACAAATTATACATTCATGTCACTTGGACTTCACCCTCGACGAGCTTGGGCCCGAAGATGTCCTTCTACCTTGAGCACTTCTTGGAGCTACAGTATGGCATTATTGTCCACCCCCCATACACGCGCAGGCATTGGATGCACTCACTCAGGATCCCTTTGGGACATCTTCGGGTCGGTTCTCATCGACTTCGAGTGAAGATTGACCATCATCTACCGCGGTCTAATAGGATCTACCAAATGTGCCACCTACAGGAGCTGGAGACATAGATGTAGCTCATTTCTAGGTGCCCTTCATACTAAGAGATCAAAGGACGATACCACTGCCTCAGTAGGGACTCAAGGGGATCCGTCTCCACCTTTTCCGGTATCAAGGAGATATTCAGCCACATGTCAGAAATCCTACACATCTTGCCCTGCCTTGAGATAACCAAGATGATCACCTCTTATTTTAGCGTTCATCTGTCAAATCAGAGCAATAAGCGACAGGAAGAGCCTCAAAGTTTCTCTAATAGTAGAGTGGTGAGACCTTGGGTCCCCCCATAGCCTTTCCCTCTCATAGACCTGATTATGATTTTATCAAGACCATTTCAAAGTTGCCAAACCACATATCAATCCTTTCATTCTCAGTGTGTCAAAGGGATGAAGCCTGGATAGATCCACGGCAAGACGCCTCCCACTTGTCAGACCCTCTCATAGCCAACTATCTATCTAAACTTTCCTTCCTTCGGCCTGAAATGCTAGGAGTATTCATCGTGTCTACATCCCCTGCATGGTCATACAAGCGAACGCCCTGACGCCTCCGAAGAGCCCCCAGCAGTGAGTAGGCACCCTGCTCACCCTCGTCGCCCTTGACCATCAAACCCAGGAGATATTGACATCACTGGACTCATCTTTAGCTCTCTCACACAATCTTCCTCTCTTGACAACATCTTGAGGATGCTAAGTTGTTTGAGTTGTCCAATCTTGGATAAACTCACTTCGTATTTCGCATTTTTGCATTTTTTGCATTCTATGCCTTTGATACAAATATATATACATGTTTATGAGGCTATACTACTGCTTGTATCTTTCTTTATTCTATTTCATCTTAGTTTCAGCATTTTCTACGAAATGTGTTTGCACTCCCACATTTTACTCATATTGGATGTATCTGTTAGTCCCATTGACCTACTTTTTGTTATAGTTAATTCCACTATGAGACCCATTCTCAAGGAGGATGGTACCCTAATCAGTTAACTAGGGTTCTTGGTAAATGAAACAGGCAGAGTAAGTCCTTAGAAGGTACCCTAGGGCCCCCAGCAGTCTCCTAGGGTTCTTGGTCTTGGACCAAGCAGGTTGATGCCATGGAAAGTCCCTAGCATGTGGTTAGGGCCCCTATATGCCTCAGGATCAAGCATTTTATTGGTCTAGGATCAGGCAGATACTGCAGGTTGAGGTAGAGACATCCTGCTCTAGACCAGGCAGATTCTTGGTCTGGGGCCAAGCTGTTCTTGTAGGTACATACCTGGTCAGTTAACCAAGTAGATCTTGGTCAGTTGACCAAGATGATGATGTGTGATGTCATCTTCTCCTAATTGGTTATTGCTAGGTTGTTTCTCCAAGGACTGGCCACCCCTTGATGATGTCACTAGCACTTGACCTTTAGGAGTAGTGTGGAGGATCAGAGGATCACATCATCCAATTTGGATCTTCCTTATACAATGATGATAAAACTCAGAGTTATTATATGGAACACATGTGGACAATATACCTTGAGAGAGAAAGATTAAAGTGGTTGGTCTTGTTGGTCTCGATGGTACACCTTGGAGATGGGGTTGTTTTTCCACTTTGTTGTGACCCCTCTAGTTGACTTATGGTCTTATGCCTTCCTATTTGTCCTAGCGCCCTTATTGTTTATGGTACTATTGACCCATTTGTTATGATGACTTAACCTTATTGTTTTTATTTTTGTCTTGTGTCTGTTTGACCTTCGGTACCCTATGCTAAGTCAACCTAACTTTATTTTATGTTTTGATTTGATAAATCTCCTAAAACCTAGGGGTGTTTAAGTGACCCTTCTAGAAGGCTTGTCAAGATTATAAATTAAGACCCAAAACCTCATTATTATGCTTGTCTTGACAAGAGAAGAAGAGATCTGATCATTTATCTACTATAGGGTACACTCCCTAATACCTATACGTTGCTCTTTGGGTTAACATCTAGGGCTTTGTTGCTGTCAAGTTTGTTCTTTTATTGAGCTGCTACCATTTGACACCTTTAAGCAAGTCCAACTAATCTGTGACTATGATGACACCTTTGACTGGGTCATGACTTGTTCTTGGGCAGGCGTGACTGTGTATGATCTCCCCAGGTTGGGTCGTGACTGTTTATGCCTTCTAGGAGCTGGGTGTTGACTATGTAAGCCCTCTAAAGGTTGGGCATTGACTATGTAAGCCTTCTAAGAGTTGGACCATGACTGTATAAGCCCTTGAGGGCTGGTCGTGGACTATGGTGACCTCCCTAAGTTGCTCGTGGACTGTGGTGACCTTCCCAAGCTGAGTCGTGGACTGGTGTGACCCTTTCTTGTTGAGTCGTGACCTGCGTGAGCCCTCTAAGGGTTGTCTCGTGATTGTTGTGATCTACCTAGGCTGAGCCATGGATGTGTATGCCCTCTAGGGCTGGACTTTCACCTTCTTTACTATTGTAAGTTGGGTTATGAGTCATGTGGGATGCTAGGGCTTGGACTGTGACACCTTCACAAGACTATAACCTTCACCAGACTGCTAAGACTAAATATTGACCTTTATTTAGCTTAGAAGGTGTCATTGCCTTCATGAGAGTGTTGTTGTAGTCTGAGCAAGGGTTTGAAGTTTCCCCGCATTTTGTTTAACAATCTGAGGCCTGTACTTTACACTACTGTAACCTTTTTCATCTCTCTCTCTAGTAAGTCCACTATTCACTTAATGACTTGTCCTTACAGTGACAAGTCTGATTCAAAAATTATCTTTGCATAAGGGAGATCTAAACCAGCATTAGTTTGTTTTCTTCATTAATGTTGTTTACTAGTTTTTGCTCTTTAGTTTGTCTTGTATAGTACTACTGCTATTGTTTTTTTTGTACCTTGAAATTGATAAATTGTATATCAAGGACCAACTTTAACACAGTGACCATTAGAGTATTGAAGTTGAAAGAGATGAGGATTATTTTTTAATTTATTACAGCAGTAGTGTGTTGGATCTAGTACTGATTTAGATATTTGTTTTATGCATTAAAGTAAAATTTTTGAAATTTCCTATCTACCCTAACCTAACCTAAATTTCAACACTTTTGTGGCCATTCATTGGAAATTAATAACATTATCTTATCTTATCTTTGCACCGAACAGGCACATTCTACAACTCAATAGGGAAGATGTGTAACTCCTTCCATGATCATCCTAGAGTTGACACGTGTCATTTTTTAAAAATAATAAAATATTATAAAATAATAACATGTCGGCTCAAATTAGAGTTCAAACATTTACAACGACATATACATAAAAAACACAAATTAGATAAATTGGAGATGTGTAACTCCTTCTGTGCTCATCCTAGAGTTGACAAGTGTCCTTTTTAAAAAATAAAGAAAAAATATTATAAAATAATAACATGTCGACTCAAATTAGAGCTAAAACATTTACAACGACATATATATATATATATAACACAAATTAGATAAATTGGAGATGTGTAACTCCTTCAGTGCTCATCCTAGAGTTGACAAGTGTCCTTTTAAAAAATAATAAAATATTATTAAAAAATAACATATCGGCTCCAATTAGAGTTAAAACATTTACAGCTGCATATATAAAAAAAACACAAATTAGATAAATTAAAACGCTTCCTCAACATTTACACTTTAAAGACATGTTTGCATCTCAAGAGATTTGATTCCTCTTGGCGCTTGCTAGATCCCTTTTAAGATGGATCTATGTTGGTTATCTTTATCAATGTTCCCCCAAGTTATGGGACAAAAGGAAGCGAGAGTGAGAAAACGCACATTCGAGATGCATGGAGACCACCCCCAAATTTTAGGGAAATTCGGGGGGGGCCAAGGGGCTTCTCTAAAGTTATAAAAGTAAAATAAAATACCACAAATAATAACTCATTTGATGTATATTCGTGATTGTGCAATGTAAATCCTAATATATTAATTTATTTTCTAAGCAGTACCAAGTAGGGATTATAAAAAGTGAAAATAATGGAAAAACATTAAAAATATATTCTTAAGGGCATAGAAGGGGAAGTTTCACCAGGCGTCCCCACGTCCCTCGGACATAGGAAACTCAAGAAACACGTCCCCAATCATGCAAGGTGTCCCCGTGGAAAATTGATCTTGATTGGATTGGCACTAGTGCTTGGAGTGGTACCTATTATGTATTCTTATGTTACATAGACAAACATTTTGCTAGAGATAATCTTCAGATCACCTGATACGACATTGCCTAAATCCCTAGTAATCCAATCTTAGGGAAGCCCCCCTTGAGTTGGAAAAGAGCCAATGAAAAGTTCAAAGGTGATTGATGTGGTGACATTGGCCTTTCCTCTTGGTTCCACAAGACTAGCTTGCTTCTTTGGGATTTTTATCACACATGGTAGTTTGGGAGGTAACACTCATAATACACCAACACTTTAATGAAGCAAGCTGATATTATAATATAGGAGTAGAAATACCCTTACAATGCAATTTCACCATATAAATCAATAATCCTTACAAAATGATAAACTCTACAATTCCTTCCACAAGAGGATCTATTAAAAAAAATCAACCATCCAAATATTCTACCAAGCATATGATGAGATATGTATGTGCCATCTCGGTTGTTACCCTATTTCTACAAATTATTGTGTGGGATAATTCCAAATTCTTTACTAAGCCTAACACTGAATTTATTGAGACCCATGCATAAAAATGAGCAAAACCACAAGACTATACTAGTAAGGCATTACAAGTAGAGTATTGGAACCGTGGGGTCACAAAAGGATAATTGTCAAGACTTGGTAAAGTTAAGGATGGCATTAATCATTTTGCGAACATACAAAAGGCAAAAACTAATATTTGCATCATGGCATAGGAAAAACCATAAGACATTACCAGTAGAATGTTGAGGCCCACAAAAAGATGATTGTCCAAATATGTGAAAGTTGATGATGATGTTATATCATTTTGGAAACATACAAAAGGAAAATACTAAAAACTAACAATTTAATCGTGGCATCGCGAGGGCTGCAATTTCAACCCAAGACAACCGCATTAGCAATGCACATCCACATAGTTGAAGAAATTGCATTGTGGCATCGCAAAGACCACAATTTGAGACCAAGACAAACAAATTAACAATGCATTTTCACAGTTAAACGCATGATGGATATGCTTTGGAATAAGGAACATCCCATCATTATGTGATTGTAGAGTTTTTGAAAGTGCCCTCCATAATCTAGTAATAGTTGAGGAACACTATACATCATTAATAATTAAAAGGAACTTTCAACTACTTGAACATGGTAAAGATAACATACTTACCATTAGCATATTTCTAGAAGAAACTTATTGGTTGTGTAGCATATGGTGTGATTCTTAAAGATTACAACATCCATCCACATATTTCTAGAAGTACAGCTATACAGTAGAATAACTGAAATACAATGTCACAAAAGCTACACAACATGTTGATTTTACAGCATCGAGACTCATTCTCCGGACTTGTGAGTAATATCAAGTCAGATTTGTGAGTCATATCAAGTCCTATGTATCTTCATATGATTGAGGTGGTGATGTTGTATTGTAAAGCTTGTGAGTAATATCAAGCCGAGTCTTGTGAGTAATATCAAGAGTAGACTTGTGAGTAATATCAAGTCAAGTATTCTCATAGAAGGCACCCTATGATAATGGATCTCCAATTGCAGAGATGATCTTGTGTTGTATCAAGATTGAAGTCTTGTGTTGTATGAAGACTATGGACCTCCATTTGTTGAGGTGGTTATACTATGCGATATATTGTTAGTGATGGTAATTGAGTGCTATAAGTCTCATTTAGGGCTTAGCTACCCTAGAGTGAATTACTTTAGCATATGACTATATGGCCCGAGCTAATATATATGATCATCAGTATATATGGAATAATTCTTTTAAGTATGATATGATAAGATGGATAAATAATACACATGCACCACGCATTAATTATTTAATGATAATGAGATAAAAGCATAGAGAAAGAGAAATTTGAATTGAATGCCTCAGTCAAAGCATCAGTTGAACTATTAATGAATGTAATCAGTTAAGTAAAGAAAAGCTTAATGTTCATCAATTAGCATGCATCAATTAACTAAAGAGATCCATGCAAAAGTTAATAATAGAAATTGTGCATGGATGGCACTAAGAGTGAAGCATTGATGACACTTAGTTAGCCTGTTAACTAAGTGATCAAGAGTCAGTCAAAGATTGAGTTCAGTTCACATTCAGTTAACATTCAATTCAAGTCAGTTAGCATTTAGTTCAAGTCAGTTCAAGACAGTCAACATTCAGTTAAAACCTAATTGAGGAAAGGAAGGGTGCTAATGTTTGTATGGAAGGAGTTCTAGTTATCTCCTCCTTATGAATGCGCTATGTGGTGCTCTCAGTGTGTTTACTGCGCCTCTTATGCGCTATCTTTTGCACGATAGGATTTTTGGCTTATTATTAATATGCTAGGCATATGGCAAGCTTAATACAGTTGCATACATTTGTTTTTGCAGGGTTACATTGGATCTCTCTTCTCTACCACTGAGGTGATGTCTCTTATCGTGCAATCTGCTTATGTGTTGTAAACCATTCTCTGCAAATCTATCTATCATACTCGAAGAATTGTTGGGTTTTTCATCATCTGTGTTTGGAGTGTTTTCCCAAGGTATATCTTGTCTCTCATGGTTGATTGATTTATATGACTGATTTAAGGAGGTGATTGATGTTGTTGATTTATTTATGAGATTCATATGTGGCTGATATAAAGATTCATGTGTCTGATTTATGAAATTCATGTGCTGAAATTGATCAATAAAAGTTTTAAAGTTCAAGATTCTCCGATTTTGCTCAAACATCAACACGATCAACATACATTTACATGGGTACCAACATAGATCCATCTAAAACCCAAAATCTTGTAATGACCCAATTCGAAAATTCCAAACCAAGGCAGAATTTAGGGGGAAATTGTCTTGACTAGTCTTGACTCTAGGGGCTTCGAATGGCACAAGAGGGTCTCAAATTTGGTAGGGGCTGATATGGTGAGTCTTAGGACCACTCAATGGACTCTCTGGTCACTTTATGACAGGCTATAGACCTCTGCAACTCGATTTGGGAACATTTGCAAAAATCGTAAAATTACTAGTGTGCAATTCCCCCTAGGGTGTGAGCAAAAATGGCTCTCGAACTCCTATGCGACCCTCCCAACTTGTCAAACAGAGTATGGGGATTGATATTAGACTTCATTCACTATCATTTGGTATGGTTAAGAGTTTTGCAAAAGAGATGTAAAGCTTCATATTCGAATGCATAAATTCAGTGATATTTGCTTAAGGGAAATGACATGTAATGGCTTAACTTTGACTCACAAATCGTATATATAATGGTTCAAAACAAAGCATAATGAATGTAGACCATTAACAGCATATTAATAGCTCACTAATAGCATATAACATCAGAGCCAAGTCACAACATACATCAGATTTACAACTACATTGAAATGGGAAACCAACACATGGAAACTAGTCACAACAAAGCTTGGAAATGTGGACATTTGCATATGTATTTCTGCTGATTTTGACTTACAGAGAGGATGGGAGACATATTACAAAGCCATAAATCATTCACCCATGCTTGGGCATCAACTGGACTCAATAGGGCGCAACCACCATTCACACAAGTGCGCCATCATAGAGAAATATGGAAATATTAAAGTGGGGATTTAGAGCATGGTAGGAGAGATGGGTCACGAACAGTAGCAGCCTCCTATCTGCAGTAACAACACTCAATTAAACTCCAAGTGATAGGTCAGGGTGGCCTCTCCCATAGCCAACTTGCATCAGAATCTCACTCTCTTGAAATTGGCTCACTAGCAGGGTAAGTGAGCACTCACCGTGCAATGGACAAGCTAGTGCTTTCCAAAATGCCAAAGGCAAATTCTCAAATGATCAAAAGCCATTCTCATTCCTCGTGACATATTTTTATAACCATCCTAAGGTCCTCCAAGGCTGAATTCCCTCCCATAGGCTCCTCCAACTCATCCATGATGTTTAGTAACCTCCATGACACTTGTCCTTCTCCTCAACCCCATCATCTTCTTCCAAATACGAATTGCTACAAACTAACCCCAAGTGCACCCTCTTGGAGGCTATTTTTAATCCTGACATGTGAGATTGTCATAGATCTGCAATCAGGTCTGATAAGTCATAGAATCTTCCATCATTGTTGTCATAAAACACAGGGAATCTCTCTCTAAGTGGCACCTAGTTTCTTCCTAACCTCTTCCTCTTCCATGGGGAGTTACTGCTCTTCACCTATTCGAATCCTTGGGCTCATGATATGTTACTTGGGCTCATAATTTCGGATTTGGGGTTAAGTCATGACATGTGTAAGGAAAAATCTAGCCACCCAAGGTCTACATGAACCTCCAAATGTCCTTATGAAGCTATGCCACTTTATTTTCTCCATATTTATTATTTGTATGACCCAATTTAATGTGTAAATGACAAACTAAGGTTCTCTTGGGTCCCATAGCTCCCTTATTGCAAGATTTAATGCCTCCTCCCCAACCTAGGGAAGTAGTAGGTGGGTGAAACATTACTAACTAGTAGTCTCATTCAGATGGGGACATGACAGTCCTTCCCACCCAATATTGCTTGTCCTCGAGCAATGCCAAGTTTGGATGTTGCAAAATGTGTTCCTCTTCCCAAGTGGCTTCCTCACTAGACAAATCCTTCCATTGTACCAAGTATTGTTTTATTGTTCTGCTCGTTAACCTTCTTTCTTTTGTTTTCAATATTTTGTCTGGAATGAGAACAAGTTGTCCTTCATCATCCAAAGGAGGTAAAGTATCTGAAACTGAAATATGCTGACCTATAGCCCTCTTTAGACATGAAACATGAAATACATTATGAATTTTGCTTCCTATGGGAAGCTCCAATTCATAGGCCACTTCTCCAACCTTTCAAATCACTTTGTAGGGAGCATTAAACCTTGGTTTGAGTTTTTTTGAACCTTTACCATTTATGGTGATTTGTTTGTAGAGCTTCAACCTCAAATATACCAAGTCATTCACTTGGAAATGCCTCTCCACTCTATGTTGGTGTGCATATTGTTTTTGTTGAATTTGCGCAACCACCAAGTTATCTTTCAAAACCTTCAAAATATCTTGGCTTTCTTCAATCCAATCCTTAGCCTTTGGAGCTCTACTATCACAAAAAATGTGGTCAATAAAAGTGGATGCATCATAACCATAAAGTGCTTTGAAAGGAGACATGCCAATGGACAAATGAAAAGTAGTATTGTAACAAAACTCACCCAAATGCAGCCATTTTATCCCATGTTTTTTGCTGCCCACTAACATAGTTCCTCAAGTAGCCTTCTAACCATTGATTCACCCTCTCTGTTTGGTCATCAGTTTGTGGATGATAGCTAATGCTAGGTGTCAAATTTGTCCCCAGCATTTTGAAGAGTTCTTGCCAAAATGCACTCAAAAATCTATTATCTTTGTCACTAACAATGCACTTAGGAAGCCCATGCAATCTGAAAAACTACTTTAAAAAATAGTTCAACCACTTGTGCAACAGTGAAAGTGGTTGTAACATCAAAGAAATGAGCAAATTTAGTGAGCCTATCCACCACTACAAATATGCAATCCTTACTAAGTGCCTTGGGCAAACCAGTGATGAAGTCCATGGAAATGCTCTCTGATTTTTGTTCTGGAATAGGCAAGGGGTGTAAAGAGGCCAGCTGGATGAGTGTGCTCCACTTTATTTTGCTGACATGTGGGGCATTCATTAACATATTTCAGAACATCGGCCTTCAACCCTTTCCATGACAATCTTTGCCTCAACATTCGGTAAGTTTTGAAGAAACCGGGGTGACCTGCTAGAAGAGAATCGTGAGGTTTCTTTAAAATTTTCTCCTTCAAAATCGAACTAGGGACCAAATAGATTCTATCTTTGTAGTAGATGACTCCTTCCAACACCTTATACCTATAATCATGGTTACTCCCATCAAAACGTCCACAAGAAAACTTATCCTTGGCATACTCTACTTTAATGTGGCTTTCCAATTTTCTGCTACATTGATTAGAGAAATAGAAGGTCTTCTAGACAAGGCATCAGCTACCTCATTATTTTTGCCCTTCACATATTCAATATGAAATTCAAATGCTTGAATCTTACTCACCCACTTTTGTTGCCTATCATTTAGATCCTTTTGAGTGAGGAAGTACCTTAGGCTGTTATGGTAAGTTTTGACCACAAATTTGTTTCCCACGAAGTATTGTCTAAACTTGATCAAAGCATGCATGATGGCTAACATTTCTTTATCATAAATGGAGTAAAGCTTCTCATGTGGCTGTAGCTTCCTACTCTCAAAAGCTATTGGGTGTTGTCCTTGTTTTAGGACTGCTCCAATGCCTTCTCCTGATGCATCACATTCCAAGGCAAATGGTTGAGAAAAATCATGCAAGGCTAGAATAAGACAGTTGCTTATTACCTCTTTCATTCTTTGGAAAGCTTTTTCAACCCCTTCATGCCATTGGAAAGCATCTTTCTTTGTCAAATCAGTGAGAGGTGAAGTGAGTTGGGAGAACCCCTTCATGAACTTCCTATAATAGGTACAAATTCCAATGAATCCTCTCAATTCAGTGAGATTTTTGGGATGATGCCATTCTATAATGGCTTTCATTTTCTCCATATCCACCTTCACACCATCTTGATTCTTTACCAATGATGTGTCCAAGATACAAGAGCTCTGTCAAATCAAACTCACGTTTTGACAGCTTAGAAAACAAAGATTGATCATGCAGAATTTTCAATACCTCTTCTAGATGATGCAAATGTTCCTTCCATGTTTTACTGTAAATAAGAATGTCATCAAAGAAAACTAGTACAAACTTACGACGTTGCTTGTGGAAGATATTGTTCATGCATGATTGGAATGCGACAAGTGCATTTGTCAAACCAAAGGGCATGGCAACAAACTCAAACTGACCATAGTGGCATCTGAAAGCAATCTTTGGTATGTCTTCTTCCCTCATTCGAATTTGATGATAACCAGATCTAAGGTCAATCTTTGAGAAGAACTTGGCTCCATGGAGCTCATCAATCCTTGGGATAGGGTATTTATTCTTCATTGTCTTCTTATTCAAAGCTCTAAAATCAATGCACATCCTCAAAGTTCCATCCTTTTTCTTTACCATAACAACTGAAGAAGCATATGGGCTGGAACTAGGCCTTATGAGACCCAACTCCAAGAGTTCTTTAATGGCCTCCTCAATCTCATCTCGAATCCTTTTGGGGTGTCTATAGGGCTGCATTTTGATGGGTTGTGTTCCTATCTAACGCAATGATATGCTCCACCCCTCTGTCTGGTGGTCTTCCTGGGGGAAGGTCTCCAAAAACCCTCTCATACTTGCTCAATAATTGCTCTATCTCCTTGGGATGCTTGGCAACCTTCAAGTGAGGTTTAGGAGATGTAATTAAACATTCAGCAGCCCATTCTATGTCTGCATGCCTCAAGATAGACCTCATACTGTGAGAAGACACCACTTGATTTGGGTAAGTGTGCATTCCCCTCAACAAGATGGGTTTCCATTTCAAATTTTTGAACCTCATGTCAGGGACTTGGTAGTTCACTGTATGCTCCCCTAAAGAATACAACCATTGTACTCCCAAAACCACATTTGTATCAGCCACATTCACTACATAAAAATTGTTCGTGATAGTATAATTTCCTATGGTAACTTGAAGCTTTGGAATCCATTTAGTGCAGTCCATATAATTGTTACCTGGAATGATGACTATGAAACCATCGAAAGTTTCAGCTTGTAACTTTCTCCTCTCCACCAAGGCTGCATCTATGAAGTTATGAGTGGCTCCACCATCCACTAGAACCATAAACTTTTGGCCTTGTATGTTACCCTTGAGCCTCAAGGTGTGGAATCTAGGTACACTTGAGAGCACTGCATTTTTTCTTGTCTCAGGAATTGGTTGTTCTTCTTCTGCTATTTCATACCCCTCTTCTTGGGCTGCAAGTTGTGCTTCCTCCTGCTCCTCCCCCTCTTCATCATCTTCAAAAAAAACTTCAATGTAGTGTGCCTCCCCCTTTGCACACTTATGTCCTGGAATCCAAGGTTGTTGGCATGTGAAACATAGCTTCTTTCTTCTAAGTTCTTCTTTGCTTGGTCCTCCTATATTTTCTTTGGCAAAGGAGTCCTTTTGCCATGGTTTCTTACCTTCCTTGAACTTGGAAGGGAAATTTGGCTTGGGGGGATATTTGGTTCTTGGCAACACATTCTACAAATCTCTTGTCAAATTCATGGCATCCTTCAATGTGGCTGGCTTGTGGGCTTTCACGAGCCCTCTCAAAGGTTCTGTCAATCCTTTAGTAAATAGGTAAAACCAACCTAGCCATAGATACATCAGAAAACATTACCTAAAGCTTTTCAAATTCTAACATATATGCTTCAAGAGTTCCAACTTGCTTCAATTGTGCTAGTTCCTTGAAAGGAAGTTTGGGGTCTTTCCTCTCAAATCTTTCCATTAATGCATTGGAGAAACCCTCATAAGATAAAATCTTATCATGTCCCAAGGTTCTAAGACCATGGAACCACCAAGCTGCAAAATGGTCATTTTCAATGCATCTTCTTCAACCATAGGATTTAACTAAAAATAGACACTTAATTTTTGCAACCAAGCACTAGCAGACATTTTAGAGGAACCATCAAAAGAAGGAATAGTTACTTTGCCCACGGTGTACTTTAATTCATGATTAAGAGGAAGTGCCCTATTCCCACTTCCTCCTTGCTTAAACTGGAGAGAGGCCCTAATGAACTGATCGAAAGGTAGGGCTTTCCTACATTCATCACTTAGTTGTTGTCAATCATTTGTTGCTTCCCTCACATCATAAGTAGTGTAAGGGCCCTCTTTGGACTCTCAAAAATCTTAGGTATTGCAGGTCTGGTCTAATTCTTGACCTCATGGGGTCGGTTATGAGGTCCAGCCTTTGAAAAAATGATTTCCCCGTTGGTCTTCTTCACATCATGAAGTGAACTACTACTACTCCTGGGTGTTGACTTACCCCCAAGTTGGCTAGCCAACAATTCGAACCCTTGCATAAAATGCTTGGTCATACCTTCAAGAGTTGCTTTAATGAATGTTTTAAGGTCCTCATTATCTTCCTTGTCAGTCATGTCTCCAAATCCTAGATCTTTTCTAATCTCCTCGTACCTAGAATTAATTTTTTCACTTTCTTCTCTTCCACTATTAATGTCTCCAGTCTCAGTTACTAATGGAGGAAGTTCATCATCAGGAAACATGAATAGTGGACTCCCACAGGTGCTTAGATCATGCTTTGATACCACTATAATGACCCAATTCGAAAATTCCAAACCAAGGCAAAATTTGGGAAAAAATTGTCTTGACTAGTCTTGACTCTAGGGGCTTCGAATGGCACAAGAGGGTCTCGAATTTGGTAGGGATTCATATGGTGGGTCTTAGGACCACTCAATGGACTCTCTCTGATCACTTTATGACAGGTTATAGACCTCTGCAACTCAATTTGGAAACATTGGCAAAAATGGTAAAATTACTAGTAATTTGTGGTGCAATTCCCCTAGGGTGTGAGCAAAAATGGCTCTCCAACTCCTATGCGACCCTCCCAACTTGTCAAACAGAGTATGTGGACTGATATTAGACTTCATTTACTATCATTTGGTATGGTTAAGAGTTTTGCAAAAGAGATGTAATGCTTCATATTCGAATGCATAAATTCAATGATATTTGCTTAAGGGAAATGACATGTAATGGCTTAACTTTGACTCACAAATCGCATATATAATGGTTCAAAACAGAGCATAATGAATGTAGACCATTAGCAACATATTAATAGCTCACTAACAGCATATAACATCAAAGCCAAGTCACAACATACATCAGATTTACAACTCCATTGAAATGGGAAACCAACACATGGAAACTAGCCACAACAAAGCTTGGAAATGTGGACATTTGCATATGTATTTCTGCTGATTTTGACTTACAAAGAGGATGGAAGACATATTACAGAGCCATAAATCATTCACCCATGCTTGGGCATCAACTGGACTCAATAGGGCGCAACCACCATTCACACAAGTGCGCCATCATAGAGAAATATGGAAATATTGAAGTGGGGATTAAGAGAATGGGAGGAGAGATGGGTCTCGAACAATAGAAGCCTCCTATCTGCAATAACAACACTCCATTAAGTTCCAAATGATAAGTCAAGGTGGCCTCTCCCACAGCCAACTTGGATGAGAATCTCACTCTCTCAAAATTGGCTCACTAGCAGTGTAAGTGAGCACTCACCGTGCAATGGACAAGCTAGTGCTTTCCAAAATGCCAAAGGCAAATTCTCAAATGATCAAAAGCCATTCTCAATCCTCATGACATATTTTTATAACCATCCTAAGGTCCTCCAAGGTCGAATTCCCTCCCATCGGCTCCTCCAACTCAGCGATGATGTTTAGTAACCTCCATGACACTTGTCCTTCTCCTCAACCCTTCATCTTCCTCCAAATCCGAGTTGTTGCCACCAAACCAAAGTGCGCCCTCTTGGAGGTTATTTTTAGCCCTAACATGTCAGATTGTCATAGGTTTGCAATCAAGTCTGATTTGTCATAAAATCTTCCATCATTGTTGTCATAAAACGCAAGGAATCTCTCTCCAATTGGCACCTAGTTTCTTCCTAACCTCTTCCTCTTCCATGGGGAGTTACTCCTTCGGCTCATGATATGTTACTTGACACCTCTTCACCTTCCAAGAAGGTTCCATTACTCATAATTTCAGATTTGGGGTTAAGTCATGACATGTGTAAGGAAGAATCTAGCCACCCAAGGTCTCTATGAACCTCCAAATGTCCTTATGGAGCAATGCCGCTTGATTTTCTCCATATTTATTATTTGTATGACCCAATTTAATGTGTAAATGACAAACCAAGGTTCTTTTGGGTCCCATAGCTCCCTTATTGCAAGATTTAATGCATCCTCCCCAACCTAGGGAACTAGTAGGTGGGTGAAACATTGCTAACCAGTAGTCTCATTGGGATAGGCCCTGGGTACATGACAAATCTATCAAGCACAGAGAAGGATCCAATTTCTTGAGGTGTAAATTTTTTATTAATATTAACCTCAATAAATTTTATCCCTCTCTTGCTCAGAAGATCCAGGTTTAAGTTTTAAATTTTTATTTTATACGCCGACATGGGATTTTTTATTTACTTTTTATCGGTTTTTTTTATGAGGTGACATGAATTTTTTTAATTACTTTTCATTTTTTATAATGTAACGTTACGTTACCTTATGTGACAACATCTCCCCCATACTTAGAACACCTTGCTCCTCTCGATGCAAATATATTGGTCATCTACCAGTTAGAACATACATCCACAATCAATAACAATTAAGCTGCAGAATGTCATCGTTGTGTGATTCCAAAGTTGTTAAATATGTGTTCCAGCCTCCAGGTTAATCAATAGCCTAGCAATTTACACCTCAAATATCAAGAAAGGTCTCTCTACAAACTGTACATCCAGATCTATGAACTCATCAATAATATACTTTCAAGTCGGTTCAACTCATCAATAATATACTTTCAAGTCGGTTCAACTCATCAATAATATACTTTCAAGTCTGTTCAGCCGTTGTTCAGCAGTAAACCAGCGGGTGTTTACCTCAACTGCCCCTGGTTCAATTCCAGGCCGTTTTGGTGCTTGCACCTTCTCTCAACTACCAGGAAATCCTCAGAGCAACACGTCCACCTAAAAAATGGGGACTTTCTGTTTAAAAAACATAATGTACTTTAAGGAAGCAACTACATAAAGGGACTTTTGTAGGCAAAATAAAACACTTTTTATGGTTGTGGCCAACACAAAAATCTCGACTAAAAACCCTTGGCTTGGATTGTACCTGCACTGACAGCATTTTCAGATACAAAACTAGAAGAATAGAATTAATGCAGAAAGCATATTCAAAATCATGTCCCAAAAGTCGATGTCATTTCAGGGCAATCACCACGTCCTCTACTGACATGCATTTAACTTTCAGGGCACTAATTTCAAAAAAAAAAACTAAATAACCATGCATCCAAGCAGACGTAGGTAGTTGTAAAGCATTATTAAATATCCATAATGCCTCATACTGGTACTCATAGCTAGCGAGGGAGGTAGTTGCAAATATGGCAAGTAAACAACCATTATCATTTCATTAAAAAAAAACATTACATGCCATAGTCTTACAGCACGAACATACTTTACATGTCCGTAGCACTGCCAATGTATTTATGCTCTCCCATCTATATCTAAATCAAAATAGTTAATTACAAACTCCAACCTTGCAGTGAGAAAAATGCATTGACGTATGCAGGGATGTTAATAAATTTAGTCTCTGCCATGTATAACTCGGCCAGAATGATGTTGACTCCCAAAATTAACATGGCAATCAAAGTTGTATGTAAAAAATCAAATGAAATAGAACCTAGAAATAGACCTATCGTTGGATTCTCAGATTCCATATCCAAAGACTGCTCGAATCTTGTGGAAAATAAGCTCCCTCCAACCCCTCTCAGTGTTCTCCACCACTGTAGCATTGCCAAACCTGCAACCATAACAGTCCATTCAAAGCAAAATGAACAAACCATACACATTTGTCTACTATAGGGAAGAAGAATGTAATGGAAGATTTTGAATTTAGGATTGAATGATTGTGTACCAAGAAAATTGCAATGGAATATTTTGGATTTAGGATTGTCTAACGGGAGTACCTGTCTTCTTCAGGCACGTTGGTCTGTGTAAACTTCACTATGGTGACCCCTACTTCTGGTTCCTCAAATGTCATTGTAACCTGAGAAAGAACAGCAAAAACTCATCATAATCTTAAGAAAAACACTGGGTCGTAATGAATTACAGTCAAAGAACACTTCACAATCCAGCAATTTTTCATATGACATAGTGTCTAGCCTAGGATGAACCTCAACAATTTTGATTACTTGAACTAACAGCAACAAAAGAATTAAACAACATTTTACACTACAAGAATGAAAAAGAAAACCATCTGCAAATACTATCTTTATAATAGACCAAAATAAAGAACGTTACAGGCCTAGCACGAGTGGTTGTGGGATGGAGTGTTATCTTCCCCACCCAGATCTATTCCCACAAGTGACATGTTGAGTCCCTAATAAGTATATGTAATGGCTTCAAGCCCTCATCATATTGTTGATTGACTGTGTGCCCTGAAAAATCTAGGGTTCCTCTAAATGAGGTGAAGTGCCTTTGGTTTGCCCCCATAATAATTTTCCATGAAAAATGAAAAATCTAGGGTTCCTCTAAATGAGGTGAAGTGCCTTGGCTTTGCCCCCATAATAATTTTCCATGAAAAACAAAACTAACTTTCTAGAGTAAACCCCGGTACCATTGAGGTATGTTATTCAAGAGGAGACGTCTGCCTTTATCATAGAACAAACAAAACAAAATGCACTAAGTACCTGACATTAATAACACTGCCAATATTTTTACCATTAATAATCTAATTTTCTCAACGTCAGCCGTGCTTTCTTTAGATAATGATTTTTTGTTCATGCTTATCTTAAAGTATGTTAAATCTTTGAGACGTCTGCCTTTATCATAGAACAAACAAAACAAAATGCACTAAGTACCTGACATTAATAACACTGCCAATATTTTTACCATTAATAATCTAATTTTCTCAACGTGAGCCGTGCTTTCTTTAGATAATGATTTTTTGTTCATGCTTATCTTAAAGTATGTTAAATCTTTGAAGGGTTTATAACTTTATACTGCCACAAGCCCATCTAAACCTATTTCTGATACGCACCTCGAGGTTTCATATTTACCGTTCCAATATATGGTTGCACATCTTCAGTTTCAATAATTGATACTTTGGTCATTGGTGTGAACTCAAAAAATGTATCATCGAGATTTGCAATCTTGAGATGTATATTTAGATGAGTCTATGACAGAGTTAATGTATCCAACCCACCCGACATGTAGAATGCACCATTTTGCATATTTACAGTTTCAAATTTCAATATGTGGTTGCATACCTCCAGTTTCGATATTCGATACGTTGGTAATCTGTGTTAATTCAACAGATGCACCCTCAAGATTTGCAACCTTGAGATGCATATCGGAGTGGGTTTTAGATGAGCCTGTCACGGTTTTGCTGGAACGGGCTGTAGAATATACCTTCCTTTCTTGGTACAACAAGCCCTACGTCCTAGACTGAATCCCTAGACTGCAATAGATCCCTAAACTGGCGGTTTGTCTTGATATATCAAAACATTAAAAATATATTCTATAGATAAAAACCACTATAGGCAAGCCATTGCAAAACATTCATAACCACACAGGAGATCATATAAAAAACCCAAAAAATTGCATCAGAGATTTATACCCAAATTAAAAATTGGAGGGGCAAAGAAAGGAGAAATAATTACAGTAGAGAAAACACCATCGTCCCAATTCCCGAATCTCCATTTTTGAACGAGAAGCTTGTCTTGCTGCAGATCCTGAAAGACACCCGTGATGGCACCGTCAAATAGAGAGAAAGAACCGCCAACCTCTCGGCTAATCTTGGCATTACTCTGAGTGAAACCCTTCCATCTATTCTCGTCCATGAGAATGTCGAATATATCGCGAGGCCTGCAATGGAACTTCTCCGTCAGCAGAATGGTCTTGAAACCCTCCTTGACAGCCGGAGGAGGGGGAGGGGGTGTCTGCTTGCCTTCAACGCCTTTGTCAGGGAGCTTGGGTTTAGAGGACTTGTCTTTGGATGCAAGGACTTTGGACTCCAGCTCGTCTTTGGCCGGCCCTCCGGCGGCCATATGCTGAACGTATAGTTTCACCCTTTCTAATATGAGCGGCTTCCCGTGGGCAAGAAAGGCCTGGCGGAGCTCCTCTGCATAGGGTGTGTCGGTATTAACAGAGATTTTGATCTCAGGGTCTTGGTCAGCATTCTCGTCGGCGAGGTAAGGTAGGTGGAGATTGCCGTCCACGGTGGCGAGGGTGTTGCCGCTCTCGTCCTTGGCCTCGCCGCTCCATGAGATCGTGACAGTGAGCTCGTAGCCCGGGATGACCTTTCCCTTACGGATATTAATGTAAGCTTCGCCCTCCACCTTGTCCACTGTGCGGGTTTTGATAAAGAACATCAAATTAGTGCCCTGGGCATGGCCATCAAGAACTGTGAGGTCTTGAAGGAGATCGGCAAGGCGTCCTCTGGACCATTCCAGGCAATCCTTCTCAGCCCAATGCCAGTTATGGACGTTCTTCCCGTCCGCTCTGTCGTCCACTATCCATCTCTTGTCACCCGCTCCGAATTTCGCCATGGCTATACTCCTGTTTTTCTTTCTCTTGATAATTTATGTCCGTGAGTCTGTCTGGAATGGAAAAATAACTCGGATTATTTCGTTGAAGTCGATCACAATTCCAAATTATGTTGGCTTCCGCTTGTGCTTTCGATGGAATAATAATTAGGAGGAATCCTCTAGAAAAGCCTATAGGTATTATTCGAATATAACCTCCAAAAGAAACTAGAATGTACCTGAATGCCTTGCGATCAAACGAACCAAATTTAATCCCTCACCCTCACTTTCCGCGTATAGGATAAACGACAACTAAAACGCCCCGCTTTTCCGGCAAGTTTTCGATGAAAACCGGTTAAATTTTTTTCTGGAAATGGTTGTTTATGCAATTTTGCAATTTCAGCGATAATAGGCGGCTGAATTAGACTAAATGGTCCATATCAAAACTACCCAGATGCTTGAAATTACAATGAGAGCATTCTAAATTACGATTTCAGCAATAATTTATCTGCCGGATTCCGGTGGGTTGGGGTGTTTTGGTTAGCACTTATACTGCTCCTTCACTTTCTTGGCCTCTCACCAATCAGTATAGTTAGTATAGTTATTGAAGTTGAGTAGAAGATATAAGATGCATTTATAATGGTAGATTTTATTTTTTATTTTTTTTGAAAGTGTGGTGAAAAAGGCATTAGGGATGATCATCAAATTTTAGTAAAGAAAATTTCAGGGGTGAAATTTAGTTTTAAAAAGATTTATTTCAACTCTAACTATTTTTAGTCATTTTATTACCTATAAAATTCCATTTAATAATAATAATTTATTTTTAAGGTGTATGAAATCTCCTTATTTGTGGGAGAAGAGACCTTCTCTATCCAATAATGTAATTGATAAAGTCTTTTTTTTCAACAAAAAAATAGCATCAACTTATTATACATGGAATCAAGATGACTTAAAATATAAATAATTGTCCCAGATTTAGAGTTCCAAATAACTTTTTCAAAACAATCTACATGATATCTAATAACCCCCATCAAACCTATCCAGCTATCTTAATTTCTATAAATCACTAAGAATCATGTATTCTGACCATATATCTAATTTTATCCATATCCACTACTTAATCAAAAAAACTAAGGCAGAAAACTTACAAACTGTTAATTGATATATCATACAAGATTAAACTTGTACAAACTACCAAAATTGTACACCTAGTAAGCCTGAATAAAACCCATATCGAAAAGATTGTGTTTTATGAATTCTTCATATAACAAAATTGCTTCTTCTTGACCAAGAGCTCTTTTGGAAAGTCGATCAGCTTGTACATTGAAATGTATGTGGATATGCTTAAAAAGACAAATAAACAAAGCTCCCATGAAGATGTCAAATTCCAGATTTCCAATATTCCAGAGAAACCACATGTAGATTTGCAATACTGCAAACCCAATCCACAATAACTTTGGAATCTCTGGAAAGTAAATCTACAAAACCCTTGAATTTGGCAAAAAAACAAGCCCGAAAGAGAAATAAGCTTAGCTCTTTTATTTGATCAGTGACCACAACTCATCCATAAATGAAAATAACGACTACCACTGAGCTTTTAAACCATACTAAATCCATAATTCCCCATTTGAGATGCTCCGTCAAAAAGACCCATGGGATGATCTTCTAAGAAGATAGGAGCAGGATTAAAATGTTCAACTTTTTCTCTTTTGCTCTTAATAAATTACTTATATACTCCCCCAATACTAGTACTTGCCTTAATAACACATTTCTTAGCATTGTCGGACATTACACTTTTATGGTTCCTCCATGATCCCCACAATACAAATAAAGGTGGATCTCTAAAGACAAGTGTTGTAGAGTACCAATGACTAAGACTCTCATCATAAGAATACATTGCCTAATTATTATTAATTTTCAAAAGTTGAGAGATCTCATTCAGAGCATGTTGAGTAAATAAACAATAAACAAATAAATTATCTATGGATTCTTACTCCACATTATAGAGTAAACAAACATGAGGTCCAATGCCACCTCACTTCATGAAATTATCCCAAGATAACACCTTGTTTTCAAGAAGTAACCAACAAAAGCATTTAACTTTTAATTGAGCGTGGAATTTCCATAAAATATTATGTCGTAGTTTTTAAACTAAATCAACATTTGAAAGAAATATAACTTCATATGCTTACCATCCCTATAGAAGTGTCCCATTTCCAAACTAATTTTCATCCCCTTCAACCAATCTTAGCCCACAGTGTTCAAGTCCTTTAATGATTGATGACCATCCATCTGAAATTTTCCTAATACCAACAGGGCCATTTATATCGTCTAAAGTCTATATTTTCGCATCCTTAAGAAGTCTAAAACCATTAAGTCTCGAAAAGTGTATAAGAGAAGGAGAAAACTTGAAAATCCTATTTCCTTCTAAAAAAGGAACTTCTCCCAAAATAGCTCGATTCTCTTTCTCAACCTTCTAAGCAAGCCAAAATCCCAAACAAGGAAAAGAATCCAACAATCATTTCCAAATATTTGTTGTGATTGATATAGCTCTTTCTAACATAACTAATATAGTGAATCACTAACAAATTCTTTAGATATTTTGCTTTCAGAATATTTGACCAAAGTCCCTCTCCAAATAAGCCCCTCCACAAACTTTTCATAGTTGTAGCTTTCCCAAACCAAAAAAAAAAAATTCAAACCCCAACGCCCCTCACTTTTTTGGAAAAGCAATCATGTCCCATTTTGTTGAATGGATCTTTTTTTCCTTTTACTTCTAGTCCATAAGAAACTAAACAAATTTTGTCTAACCTTATTCAAAAAAACTTAGGAATTCTAGCAAGTGATAGCCAATATACTGGAATGTTTTCTAAAACGAACTTTGGCAAGATCAACCTACCTTTAAGAGAAAGCCATTGTAGATCCAGTAATACACCTTCTTTTCAACCTTTTTGCAAAAGCCACATCCAATCTTCCTTTGTGTAATTATTATGCTTTAGATGATGACCAAGGTATTTAAAACTTGAGTTTATGTGTTCTGTGTGAAAAGGGAATCATTCTTTTACCTAATCCATCATACCTTCATCAATTCCATTAGTTAGGAAACAATATTTGTGAGAGTTTATCTCCATTCCCGAAGCTGAGCAGGGAAATATTAATGATCTCCTTAAAAATGGTCCACTCCTCCACAACCCCCCTCCCAAATATAAGCACATCATCTACAAACAATATTTGAGTAATAAAGTGACAAGAAGTAACTTTAATTCCTTTAATTCTCCCTTTTGTAATAGCTTTACCTATCAATCTACTAAAACCTTCAACAATTATAAAAAAAAGCAGAGGAGAAAGAAGGCAATCTTGTTTAAGGCCTTGTTGTCTTTAAAGAAACATATAGGAGACCCATTAATAATCACATGAAAGTTTGTAGGGTTGACACACTCCATAATCCAATTAACAACTTCAAGACTTAGTCTAATTTACAAATGTGACTGATAAAGTCTACATAGGTGTGCATGCCCTACCCCCCTCCGAATTTGAACCTATAACCTCTTAGAAGGAAACATGTGTTCTTAATCATTAGGCCCACTTAACTATATAATAGTTTTATAATCCTTAACTTAATTTTTCACTCGACATTCAAATTTTGGAGTATACTTTATTATTAAAGTTTAAAAATTCAAATGGTGTTAGGGTATGTACACCTTCATATATTTGACTAGTCAAATCAGTATGCAAAGGGAGTCCTTTATCCCACAAATAAGAGGGCTTCATACACCAATTTGGTGTTTCGTTTGGCCATAATCTTAAAACTAGATTGGTATTGTCCATTTCATTCACTTGTTATCTCACATTGGATACGAGAGTCTATCTTAAACAATGTATAAATATTGGCATACCAGTGGGGGTAATCACAAGGGAGTAATGGTTTATTTGTTGTGGAGTGAGTATGCATGCTTGCTTTACCTTCTCTTCCTCTTTTATGGGAAGTATTGGGTGAGTGTGTGTGCGTGTGTGCATGAAACAATAGTCTAATACACTTATATTGTGGCATGTTTGAATTGCTTCTATGACTATTACGTACATATCTACAAAGTTTTGACATAATTTTGTTTATTGAGAATTTTTTGTCAACATGAGCAAGTGGTAATTGGTTTATTTTGGATTTTCAATAGATTAATGTCTTGCCTCTCTACACAAGTCACCTTTTCAGAGAGGTTACAGGTGGGGGTATTTATTCTACCATAGTCCACTAATGCTTACATTTTTCCCCACCCTTTTTCACAAGCACAAATGGACACACAAGTACAAGCATGTCATCAGAGAGACTTGAGATTTTGGTCAAGGCAATAACAACACATCGCTTTCATCAATCAAGAAAACCACTATCAACAATTTTGAATGAGATAGGAAAAAAATTACAAAATTTTCATCTTTATTCTTAAAGGTCTAAATATTCTTTGCTCTCATTTTTTCAATTTTCATATTCATGTACAATGCCATAGCCTTAACCTTACTCTTCCAAAATTCTTTGAAATTCAAGCTATCCTCATACTACATCACTATTTTAAAGACTTCCCCTTCATGTTTTTAAAAAAACAAGGGAGAGTTGCATAACATCCCGTCCTTGCTTTAAATAAAACAAATATATTAAATAATTTGCTCTCTACAACTTCCAAGAGAATTGTGGTAAAGGTGCAATAATAGGTTGCAATTGTGGAGGAGAAGATCAAAACTCGATTTAACCAGTTCAAAAACAATGTTTACCAGTAAGTATTAAATAATTACTAGTACTTAGTATGGAGGGGTCAATAGCGAGCAAATGGGTGCGTGATTTGGAAGGCAAAAGAAGGCAGAGCCACTATTATCTCAAGTAAGTACTAAGAATCTAGGGGAAGTGCCTATAATAAAGTCTTGGGTAGGGTGTGAGAGTCTAAATAACCTAGAAAGAAAGGTTGGGTCTTTCCCAACTACTATTAATAACCAACACATGATATGAATAACAAAAAGTCTTGCTTCTCCATCAAGCTTACAACGGACTCTAATTAAAATGAGGTCTTGGGTTATGGTTGGTCTTAGTAGTATATTATGAATTAGGAAAGGCACTAATTAATAACGGGCTTGTCTACCCTTTAATTAAGCAATGCCAATAATTTATTTATTAAAGAAAGCAAGTAAAATTTGAGGGAAAATTACGCACCCTTGAATGCATCACAATTTTTTGTTTTTTTTAATAGATAATAGAAGACCTCTTTAAGCAACTTTAAGATTCCATTGCAACAATATTACAACTTAAGCGTATGTTAGAGATGCCATTCTCCTACCTTATTATTATGATCATTAACAATCCAAGCTTCGTTGCTAATTACTTCAATAATTGTGACTCTTGTCCATCCTGGATTTATGTTCCTTTCCTTCTTCTCCCTTTTCCTTTGTTCATATGTTAACATTAGTGGTGAGCTATTATATGTATGATAAGCCTCTCTCTCCTTTGTTGTTTGTTATTTGAGTGCTCAATAGTTAAAACTACCATTTCTTATTCAACAATGATAATAGAGTCATATTAAAAACTTGTGCCATGGAAGGATCTAAATATTCCTCCATTGTCCAGGATGACCACTACCAAACAAGTCCCTACACTTTCTCCCAGGGATTCTGAGAATAATTTTCTATTCACAGTCACTAAGGCCAAATTTAAAGCATCCGTAGCGCTCCTTTAATTTCTTGATTCACAATCTACCTAATTCACAATTCCTAATGTTTTGATTCACAATCTACCTAATTCACAATTCCTAATGTTGGAAACATTTCGATGTATAGATATTGGGTTCCTATATTCCTAATGTGTTCTATTGCAGAGTTCTTTCAACTATTAGTTGGGTTATAGGTTGTGATGATTGTCTTCTCGCCACAATTTTTTGTACTGGCCATTAGAGGTTTCTATACACTATTGTGGTGCTCTATAAGAGTTCATTGTACAACTTGGTTCAGATGCAGTTTCATGATTCAGTGAGAAGAAGTTGCTATCTTAATCAAGTCCATGAGGCAAAGTGTGTCCTTATTCACATCTTATGGGATAGTATGGAAGTTGTCATTAAGGGGGATGTTAGTGTGATGCCACCTTCCTCCACTTGTATTCTTTCTCCTAGTCATCATTAAGGGGGGTGTTAGAATATGTAATGGTGACTTGTGTGGTATTGTTGGTAAAATATCATTAAAAGACATAAATAAATCTAATATTATTATAAAATAGAGGTATCCCACATGCATCATGTAATAAAATATCTTATAACCATTCTTTATATAAGATATCCCACGTGTTATGGGTGTAAATATTCCATACCTCTTGGTATATAATAGAGGTGAAGGAGACCCTTTTGGGTGTGTTGTATATGTGATGCATATGTAAATATGCTTTGTCTTGTAAGATTGGAGATTTAAGAAGAATATAGAAAACCAAACCTTCTCGTGGATGTTTTTCCATTTGGGGTTTTACCACGCATATCTAGTGTATTGTTCTCTTGTTCTCTTGTCTCTTATTTGTTACATGATTATTATTTATTGTATGGATAAAATGCTAGAATATTAGATCTTTGCTATAAATTTACATGTTAGTGTAAATGCATTATTGTATGTTTATGCATATTCTCATTATTCTAACATCGCCCCCACCTTCGCCACCTCCTCCACCATGATCTCCTCCTCACACTAGAGGAAACCTTGTGTCAAAATCTCACCATTTGTGCCAGTTTTGAATCTTATAGACCTTTGTTGTCTTATCAACAACCTCATACTTCATGATGCAACTTGGCCCACCATGCTTACCAAGTTTCCATTGTACACCCCCAAGTTTGAAGAAAAAAATAGCGAGGAACCATCTAACCATGTAATGAATTTCTGTTTGGGCTGTTCCTCCAATAGCATCATAGAAGACTCTACCTGACTTAGGTTAATTCAATAAACCCTCATAAAAATTGTTTCCAAATGGTATTTCAAATTCCTTCTCAACCTTCTGCCAATTACTTGTCTATCATGATACGAGAGTCAAAATCCTCACCACGTGTCACCATATCACAAACATGCATGTCATATATCACATCCATGAGTGGCATCAATGATGCAAACTTTACACAATAGACCTCAAGGATCCACTTCTCAACAATTAGTTATTAAAGTCACTTCTCACTATCATTGTGAAATATGTTGCCACCACTATGCCCTAGAGTAAATAATAACCCATCTTAAAGGCTCAAGAGTTTAACCTCATATATGTCTAGCCATGGTACCTATATGTCATCGTTTTGGATTCTCCTCAACACCCTTCTCAAGAAGCATTCACATCAAGAGAACCTCAGGATGTTAGTAAATCATGTTGTCAATAACTTTGGATATATATCTCTTAATGAAGGCCCCAGTCTCTATGGCAACAATTACAAAGGAGAAATTACATATTATGATGGGAACACCATCCCTGAGGGTTATTTAGATATACCTTACAATGAATAATTAGTGGTTGATACCTCACACACAACCATTATAATTCTTTTGCGGGACCACCCCCTCTTGACCAGTATTCCCTCTACCCTCAAGGTGCACCACAAACACTGACATCTTATCAAGGATCCTTGTTCCCTAATAACAATAAAAACCCCATACCAACATTGATTTGTTTCAACCTTCTCATCCTCAACAATACTAGGCTTTGTTTAATAGAACTAGGCTCCCAACAAGCCCCGACAATGAAAACAAAACAAAGGGAAAAGAAGGGTAAAATAGGTGGCCATAAGGATCCCAACAACCCTTACCACAACTATATTTTTCACACTCAACGATCTCAACCTTGTTCTCTCCATGATGGGATGGTTCATACCACATACCAATGTTATGTACTTTTAGGTCTTCACCAAGTCATTTTTTCTCACCACCCCTAAAAGAGATACCAACTCCTCTTTTCCAACCTTAAACTACCTAGTGTTAGAACAATCATCCATGCTCCATCTACAAAGTTGTCAACTGCTACACCTAAGAGTGTTCACATCTATCATTGCTTCAACATCCCCTTACAATTCTCAATCAGTAAGTTCCCCTACAATAACACTTGTTTGTGCAAGCAAAATTGTGTCAATAATAGAGACACCATTGGTCTCGACATCAATAATTCATCGTCATTAAAATACCACTATTCACCCCATTTGTGAACTTACTAAGTTTGCATTCAAACCCCTCTTAGTGTGATTCCATTGATCTGCCTGTCATTGGGACCTGGTCATGTCATATACCAAAACCTCCTTCTCATTGATGGAGGAACATAATGTCAAAGCATCTAACTCTTTTATATATCCCCATTGAATTGCTTGTTTGTTGTGTATAGGACGTTTTCTTGAGAATCCATATTTCCATATTTTATCATTTTCAGTGGATCGACTCTAGGTATAACTCATTGCACTGACATATTAACTTAATATCTCCCTTTGATATATTATGTTATTTATTATTGTCATATTTTGGCTATAACATGAATTCCACCCCATGTCAACAAGAAAGTTAACCCCTCTTAATAA
This sequence comes from Pseudotsuga menziesii, assembly GCA_001517045.1. NCBI lineage: Eukaryota > Viridiplantae > Streptophyta > Pinopsida > Pinales > Pinaceae > Pseudotsuga > Pseudotsuga menziesii. The sequence goes on along the minus strand of LPNX010078446.1, from coordinate 254,801 downwards.
TGTTTTCACCTTTATCACATGATAATGCTCACCCTTATATTGGTTTCCCTAATTGAGCACATTTTGAGTGTCAACGGCCATGTCAATTGTCCCTTAGGATTTAGAATCATTGTAGTCTATGCATGCATGGATGAGATTCATGTGTTGTTGTATTAATTGTTAACTTTTACCCATTATATCCTCAACTTGTTACATTTTGTTTTATTACCTTGCTTTCAACTGATGATTGAATCAACGTTTCACTACATTAATGTTTTAAAGTTCCAATTACAACCAATTAGCATTGATCATCCCTTCCAAGGAGAGCCTTTGTTATCATTGTATTTACCCACAACTTGGAACCACTTTGTCACATTTGGTGCTTTTCTTTTGATTGTAAAGTAAATAAAGATCCAAAACTTCAAAAAATGTTCAAAAAACAACAAGGAGAAATAAAATTAGTCTTTGGTATTATTGGACAAATCAACAATTTTCCAATTTGAGTAGCAATCAATGTCACCCTTGTCTAGAGAAATAGTATTGCATCGCCTTATCTTGCATTTTTATAGGCATAATTGAGTCTCGAGTCTTGTCCTTTGCTATTAATATACCACAATGTCTTGTCCTTTGAATAATTACTTGTCCCACATGTTGAGTTTCATCATCATCCTCACAATTTAGTGTCGCCTCTATAGTCCCCAACACACTTCTAGTATTATTCATGTGTGAATCCATGAAGGCGTGTTCCACTTTTGAGTGGAACATGGCAATGTAAATTTGACATTTTACATATTTTAAAATTGAAGCCATCAAAATTCATATGTGCCTTGTGAATTTTGATGTACATTCATTTTTTTTGTTTTTTTTGTAGAAATCATGTCATCTTTCTAATGATATTATAAAAAATGTCATTTACTGTGTAACATTTGTATTTATAAATTAAATGTTTGTCATTACAAATTTTTGAAAAAAGTTAGCAAGTGACGTTTGTTCCCAACAACTAATTCCATGTTCAATGTATAATTTTCAAAAAAATAATATACAAGCATGATCTCATCAAATGTAGCAGATTTTTTTTAATTATGTTTTTAAGCCAACAAAATAATATTTGAATTACATTTTATACATCTTTGTGTTCCCAACAATTTTTTTTCTTGATTATGTAAATGGGAAAACTAAAAATACCCTTTTGAAGATAAAACAATATCATAAGGATCCCACACTTTTTTTATAATTTTTTGGCTGTGTAGTTTTTATGAAACACATGTTTCTCTAAGCTCCTTCATAAATATGGAAAAAATATAAGTTTTAAAATAAATTAAATTAAAAATATAAGGGGTGGTAGGTGTGAAGGGATTAGTTATAATCTCGAAGAAATTCATAAATATGGTTTTTCATGGGGTTAAGGCATTTAGGGTTGTCCATTTCAAAATATTTGGGGTTCAAAACAAATAACCATCATAGGGGATTATACCATCATAATAAGACACATGCACAAGAGGACAATCCCAAAGGATGCCCAACTCAATAGACTTGTTCTTAGAGTTCAAATTTTGGCACAAAGTTTTGATAATATATCTCACTACTAGGTGATAAGAAAACTTAACATACTAGCTAATAACAAAGTCAATGAAGTAACATATTTAAGTATGAGAACTCTAATGAAAAACACAGGGGCATTGGATCTATGCCACCTTCAATGAATAATATTAAATCAAGGTCCTATTACGTTATGAGTACGAACCCTTAATTTAAGTGGTAGTGTTGGATGATGGTGGAATTGATGTTCCTAAACTTCCCTATGGGATTCGTACTTCTTTGCATCACCATGACTAAATGCACAGTTAAGAGATCTACAATGATTGGATGAAAATAATAATATAGGATGTCAAATCAATTCAATGGAAATAGGAATTGAGGTGCGGTGTTTATGTACGAGAGTAATACAATTAGTTGAGAAATGCAAGGCCAAATTGTTGATTTAAAACAAAGGAGAGTGGCTGAAGTGGATTGGTACTACTAGTCTTTGGTCTTGGGAAGATTGAAAAAGAAATTAGGTCTAACCTAGATCAATGGACACCTCTCATGTCCACTCTAATACTTTTGCTCTTTGTGAAACATCGAAAGAGGAGTCTTATGATGTGAAAGACACTTAGAGGAAGTCTAGGAATGCCATGGATTTATGTGAAGAAATGGGAAAATTGATGAAGAGATTGGGAAGTAAACTATGATTTAGACAGGCAGTCCTATTAGAGGTAAATATTAGATATGAATGATCAACTATAAGCCCTTGAGAATAGGAAAGTGTTGAAAAAAATCTCAGAGGGTAACAACAATATAAGAATGGAGGAAAAAATGAAGGAACTGTAAGAAAAAATGAGTTATTGGAAATAAGGAAAATGGTAGTAGGTTAAGGAGTAGATTCAACAACACAACCCTTTCACTAAGTGGAATATGGAATCCTACACAGGGAAACAAAGGAACAAGAAATCATTCAATTGGAGACACTCCAAGCACTAAACTTTGCAATTAGCGTGTAGACATCAAAGGCTAATGACAAGAGTGAAGCCTCTTTTTAAATTTTGCAAAGCCATTTTTTTAATTTTGCATGTTATCATGGTCTATAGTTTTATTTTTTGTTAGGAAAACTTGTATCAAAATAATGTTGAGTATAAAGTAATGAATATAGATATTTATGAACAACACAAATATACAGTAGCTTATGTCTTTTTTGGAACTTTTTGGACCTGCAAAGACTGAGCCTTATTTTATTTTATTTTTATGTATTATTAATCTAGATGGTTTGACCATGGCACCATTTTAATACAAATATTTTGTTTTGGTTGCATGCATCCATCCATACATACATGCATAAACACACACACACATATATATAACAAAATATTTGTATTAAAATGGTGCCATAGCCAAACCATCTAGCTTAATAATACAGAAAAATAAAAAATTCAAAGCCTTTGTAGGTCCAAAAAGTTTAAAAAGGACATAAGCTTCTCTCTCTCTCTCTCTCTCTCTCTCTCTCTCTCTCTATATATATATATATATATATATATATAGAGAGAGAGAGAGAGAGAGAGAGAGAGAGAGAGAGAGAGAGAGCAAAGCTGGAAATAACATTACTGAAAAATTGGAAGATGATATCTACATTTTTTTAGTAGGATATGAGTACCCATTATAACTATGCTTGCAGTGTGAATGAAGGGTTGAATAACCACTGTAGCATGGAAGGGGTTCCTATAAAGGGCTTAAGGGATCTAAATAATACTTCACGTTTTTTACGTATTCATGGCCATATCCTTTCCTTCACCCGTAGTAATATAATGGAAGGCCCTATAATATCAATAAAAATAAAGGGTGACCGAGAAAAGGGGAAACTTGAATAATTATTTGGACAGACCTGATGCCAATGCAACCTATCTTATTTTGTGCCCATATTATATTGTGTGTATCATTTTCACACTTTTGATTTCATACACACACACACACACACACACACACGCATATGTGTGTGTGTGTATACACATGTATGTACA
>LPNX010078446.1:186180-251221 GCA_001517045.1 Pseudotsuga menziesii | reverse complement strand
AATCAAAAGTGTGAAAAAGATATACCCTTGGATAGAGCATTAGATGACAAATTGATCGGCATGGACTTCGCCACTTTCTATAAAGGAGATGAAGGGGTTTCAACCCTTGAAAATTGCAAGTGCGGAGAATCTTGCAGAAATTGGGAAAGATTTATGATTTCTAAACCCTTTATTGAGTATTAGAGATTGATTCAATGTTATTTTAAAGCTTGATTGAGTGCATAAAATAAAATTTTCAAAATACCTCGATCTAGGGTTTATCAAACCCTCAATTGAGGTCTTCTTGGGTTCACTCAAATGTTTGATTGAGGTATTGTTGTAGCTAAAACAAAGGAAAATAAAACAAATATTGACATTAGTAAATAAATAAATAAAAGACCCATATGTGAGCGAACTTGTTGTTTTGTCATTGTTAAAAATAGAAAAACTAAAAAAAATGTGTTAATCAAATATTAATATGCATTAACTAATGATCAATATGGAGAATATGAGAAAGCAAAATTGTTGATGGGTCTTCGAAGATGAAGTGTGAGGAAGGCTAGAGAGAGGATGGGACAAATACACTCATAAGTGAGAGTACAATAGAAATCAATGCAGGTCAACCCATTGCTCAACCTTCAATGCATCTAACTTTAGAGTCTTTAGGGAATCCAATCGAGGGAAATATCAGTAATATTCAGCCACATTACCAAAATGCATATTTTAGCCATACTTATGATTTATATTATGTTTTACATGTAAGATATATGCACCAAATATATTGGACCATGTAGGGATAGAATTTTTTGGACATTGTCCCCTCTTGGGATTCAAGGATAACTAGGAGTTGTAGTGATTTTAAAAGGGGTGTAAACTTTTTAAAATGTTTGAGTGAAAACATGAGAGAAGAATTTCAAGACTTTGGTCTTGATAGAACAGTTAGAGAACATGTTAACAACACATTTAAATTGTTTGCTGAGCAAAGTTAAATGTTTATGTAATCTCAAATCCTACAAGGATTTATAAAATACAAAATAAAATGCAACAAAGTTGTTGGGATTTCAAGATACTAAATATTCAAAGGTACATGAGAGTTTATCATACAATTTATGAAAAACATTCTCCTCATTTGGAAAATGAAGAAAATTGATATCCAAGTTTCTTGCAATTAAATTACAAATGTTGTCGTTTCACCAATGACTTCAAGAAGTCAAACGCTCACAATGATGTCAAAATTGCTCCATGTTTCATGAAAAACATTGCAACGACATACTAAATTTAGAGTTCGTGTATATGGAAATGATGAAGTTTCTAGTTGGGATCTTATTTGCAGGAAACCTAGGTATCAAGATAGATTTTTCACGATAAGGCATTAAAGAGAACATAATAGAGCTTTGGAAACACACTCTCGTGCTATATTGTATCATAAGCATTTTTTTACGATGATACTTATTTAGAGTCATGTCTGATGAGCATTGAAAGCATGTTATGGAGATGCCACAAGTTAAACTATTTGATGATTTTAAAGAAAGCTATTATAGTGTCAAAATCACCCTTATCATGTTTGATAAATTGAAACCATGGTGTATTGAGCCTAGCATAGTTTGCAACTCTTGTTGTTTTTAATACCGCATTGAATTCCAACTATATTATAACCTGTTCATAGATTTATACATAAGGAATTGGAAAGGTGACCCTCCTCCTTCGATAAAGAACGATTTTATTTCATTTATATTATGTAGAAGGAATCCCCAAGATGTGGTTTTAGTAAGACATGTGTACATGGAAGAAGATGTTATAAGTGTGGTAAAATACACCATTCCTTAGGAATTTTCCTATGGATCCCACACACCTTACATTGTCAAATATCACATGAGAGAGATATAAGTATGTTACTATAAATCTATCATCTGATTTGGGTGTGGCACTAATAGGATAGGCTTGTTTGAGGATGGTATCCTTGTCGTGGGATTCACGGGGAAGTTTTAAAATCATATTTATAAATGTATTAATACCTCTCACAAGTCCAAGTGGAAATAATCCCAAATCATACAATATCACGAGAAATTAAATCCAGACACAATCTTATTAGCTGTAGAAATCATAAAGAATTAAAAAATTTCTCCCCAAAGAGAGATCCAAAGCGATTATTATCACTCTAACTAGGTGGTTTTTTTTCAAGTATTTTATGTGTTGTTTCCACATATTTTTTATTTCTATGTTGTGCATTGAAATTATAGTTCTACTTTATGGCACCCATGTTTGGTGAAAATTTTGTCTAGGTTCTTGCATTCCATGTGGATTCCTTCATATACTTATATTTTAAACACATGCAATCACTTTTTACTTCTTGTAATTTGCAAATTTTAATTCACACATCTTAGTGTAAAACTAGGCTCATGAGTGGGATCATTGGTATTAGATCTTGAATGTCTTGGGTATGTGAGGCTTTTATCCCATCCCTATTAAGGGTGAGCAAAGTTGAGTTAAAGCAATGTTGAAGATCAATGGCATATTTTCCCATTTTGTTGGAGAATTCACATATTCCCAACATGTTTTAAGCATCTTGTACATATAGTGACTCAATTCAAACTCTTGGCATAGCCAATTTTATTGTTGAATCTTTCTATCTCTCACACGAGGTACCTCACTATGTAACATTTATTTTTTGATGATAGGTGAAACCTTTATTGCACATGATCAAGGTTCTAGAGGTATTTGTGATGAATATACATCCAATTTGCAAAATTTCACCTTGATTTTTTTGTTGGAGCAAAGTGGAAGCATGGTTTGGCCCTCAAACCTAGCTAATCTAATGGTATGACCATTAAGGTCACTATCATCAATAGTTGTTGTAATTTGTTTAGCATCACTAAACATAGAATCATTGTACTTTTCACCGATAGCAAGAAAAAATAGGCTTTGTGATACAATGCCCTCGAGAATGTCGTCTCCAACTTGCTAGACAAAGGTGAGACTACCTTTTACGAATCCCTCTTTTTGAGTAGTCACCGTTAAAACCATACCTTTATTATTTCATTCCTCCACATAGGGATACCAATGACTCTAGCACTGGGTCCTCAAATTCAAATGCATTGGATTTGCTTGTGAGTATGTGCAGCGTGACACAGTTGATGTAAATACCTTTTTAATTCTCCAAGTTTGAGAGGAGGTGTTTAATGTCTAACTTTGATTACATGATTCAAGATACCCACCTCATTTGCTACAAAATTTTCTGCTGGGGACCTCCATTCAAAATGATGAATTTGCTCTCATTGGCATTGGATACAAGTAGTGAAATACGTGACTAAGAGAAACTGCATTTTTGAAAGCATTTTCTCCTACTCTTATTCAATATGTTGAGAAACATGTGATTGTTTGGGTCATATTTAGTATATCGCAAGTTTTTTTTTTAATATGGTCTTGTCTTATGGTTAGATGGAGTTTGTATGTTACTAAAAAAAAGATTGCTTTCACAAGAGTTACATCTGTGCAAGAATCTATGCTTTATGTGCTTTTACATGTATCGATTTGATTACAGAAGGCCTTTAAGAGGGTCTTTACTCATCTCCTTTAGGAGGTACCAATAATATTTAGACTCTCTAATGGAGAGTTGTAGAATGGAAGTTTTAAAAAGGGAAACAATCATTAGTACAAAATGAGAGATAAGTGACTAAAAAATTTAGTCACTATAGTTTTTCAAGGGATAAATGACTAAAATTGAGCAATTTTAAGTGAGCCAACTAGAAATGACTAAGATAAACGACTAATTTAGTCACAGTATAAAATATACGACTACATAACAAGTGACTAAAATAAAAATGACTAACATAAATGACTAATTTAGTCACTGAAATACAAATATGATTAGCTAACAATGACTAATAATATGGATTAGTCGTTTATGTTAGTCATTTTTAGTTGTGTCACCTTGACAACAAAACGTTACAATTTGACAATGAATTTGTACAATTTACTAAATTTTAACACTACGAATGGATACAAAGACCACTTAGATTCAAAGGGTCTTTGAATCAATCTGTAGTGCTAAAATTTAGTAAATTGTAACACTGTAGATAGATTCATTAGAAACCCGACCTTGTGTCACTCGACAATATTTTATTCTTTGAAGACATCTAGTAAGGTCCCTATACCTCCAGATGTTAATTGTCATGTTCGCTGATCTCAAGCATCTTCTGTAGGTGCAATATTGTCATCAACATGTGCATTCAAAATTATAGACTCAATTAACATGATTAACTCAATCCTGACCATACTACACCAACCAATATCCCCATATCCATTTTGTTTGATCATAATTAAAATATGTATTAAAAACTTATAATATATTCAAATTTACAATATATAATATATAAAATTTACAATATATAATGTATACAAATTTATAATATATAATATCATATTAAAAACATACAAAATATACACAATGTTATGACTTTTCTCCATAATATGGTTAAGCCCTAGATAAGGGCTAATGAAAGAGGGCCTAACGAAAGCGGGTCGATCCACTAATAATTGAATGTTGTTGATAGAATGAATGTAGAGAACATACAATAAATGCCCCATAAACCTTCCTTGTTACCGTTTCTTGTGCACATGACGACCACTTGTTGCAGAAGTTTTTGCTTAGGATACCTTATTAAGTTCAGAATTGAGGATAAACGCTACTTCTTTTCAAAGGTACAAGAACAAGCCCATTCACCACCATTTAAGACTCTTTGAGGCCTACTTGATGGTGAATGCATACCTGAACTTTCCATATATGCACATAACTGCAAGAAGAGAGGATTTGTTGCTACATTAGGGTATGCAGACAAGGTCAATGTCTCCCTAACTTCATCAACATATGTTGAAAATGGATCAAATGGGGTTTGCATAGAGGGATTAGATGGTTTGGAGTCTGATACCTTCATTTTCCTCCCGATCCGCCATGAGGGACTGCTAATTGAATATGTAAACCAATGTGGAATTGAAGATACTTGACTAGGTTCAAATAATTTGAGCTAAAATAATTCAGAAAATGAATAAGAGGGTCCTCTCACAGATCCAAAGTTTGAATCACTGAGAGGGGAGGAGGATAATTCGAGGAACATTGATGAATCGAGTGATTTGGGCATTGACGAAGAAGGAAATTATGATTTGAAAGTCAAGGAAAATGTGGAATTGAAGCATGATGATTGGTATAATGAGGGTTTTGCGAATGAAGGTTGGGTGGATGAGGGATTTGGGGATAAATAACTTTTGTGTGAGGGTTGGTGGAAGTGTCAACTGGATTCACTTGGACAACCCACTACTTTGTGGTTGATTGCGATGGTTACTGCTTTGCTAGGGATTTTTTTTCGGGGCAACACTGGTAGCATGAATGTTGGAATGATAAGCAACTAAGGACACATATTTGTGCTAAGGATAAGGCATCTTGAATTTCTTATTTTTATTTATGTATATGTTTTTTTTAATGTGTTTTGAGGCCAGTCCCTTTTCTCATAACAATTTTGTCGCGATAATGTTCTGGTACAAGTTTGGGTACTAGTGAGGCATAATAAGGGATTGATTCTCATGACCCATGAGAAACCCTGTGTGCTAGATGAGAGCAGTTCGAGTCTCATTAGCTATCGTCAAGTATAGACACATTATGTTTTTTCCACAGAAGAGTTCCCAGGAGCTTTTCTAGGGCTTCCTGGTAGGGTTTTTCTAAGAGGAATGTCGAAGGGGAGTCCTCATGGTCAACTTTATAGCACAAGTTATTTTTTAAGGTTAATTGGTGCATGGGATTATAATGTTTAGGGACCCCTTGTTGTACTAATTTTTGAACCACATACTCGAACCTGTATTGCGGTTGTGGAAGTGGCCACTACGACACATCATATCAATTTTGCTTTAGAAATCGATCATATTTATAAAGCTTCCCAGGTATGTTAATTTTTCACAATGTTATGTTTGGTTCACATTAATGGAATATAAGATTAGAGTATAATTAGTCAGTGCAATGCAATCTAGAGTTTACATCTATTTAACTGTGATTACCAGTCCCTTTCTCAAAACATATAAATTTGGCAAAATTTGCAACACACTGGTGAAAAGCATAACAATAAGCAGTACAACCAATCCACTTGGATCCAAAATAATGCACATTACTTTACATTCCATAGTGAAATAAGCCAATTACATTTCATTTGTTTCACCTTGAATGTGGAGAGTTTTCAAATCCTTATCATTGCTTAAGACCTACCTCTTGTTTAGAAAGAGAGAAAATATATTCGTATCAACAAATGACCAAATTTTGTCAATGGGGATAAAAATACATCAAGCAAATATGTCAATGCAATAATTCCTAATGTTACATAATGCACATAGAAATAGATGAAATTTCATAGAAACAAAAATAAAGAAAACTATGAAAATAACATTTCATTTTTCAAAAATAAACTTATACATGAGTACATTAAAAGGTAGTTGTTCATATTCCACTTAATTAGTGGCTCGCACTAAAAGTCTATGCGAAGTAAATTTATAAGTTGACTCTATTCCATGATGTATGTACTAACTTAATACTAAAGTAATAGATATGATCATGTACATATACATCTAACATATTTATTTAGAGTGTCGTAGGGTGAATGAAAGCATGGGTTTGAGTTGGAATTCATCGTACCTACAATTAGGAAAGGAAACACCCCATCTCACTGGACACACAACCACCGATACCTATGGCATTAGCCTTGGCCATGGTGCAACAATTATCTAACTAGAATAATATGAGGGTTGTCTTGGTTCTTCCACCTTAAAAAATTTCCTCATCACTAGAGATAAAATGCTTCAATGGCCATAGGAATCCCTGTGTAATGGACATGAGCAACACAATGTGTAAGTAAGGCCAATTTAAAAATGCACTTACCCTAGACTCTTGTATCTATACCATTGTTTTGTATGCATGTCTTGACTAGAAATATATACTAGAGGCCAAGCTAGTCCCTGCTCCTATTGTTATTGTTCCGGGTTCAAGGAAAACACTTCCTCAGATATGAAACTAGTTAACTAGTATGCTAAGCACAATAGTTTGGTTGATGCCCACCAACTATCGATGAAAGTTCTCGATCGAAATATGGTGCCATGATCAAATTTTATCGTAGTATAGGCTAGCATGGACAAAGTGACATGGCCTTGAGACAAAGCGACATGGCCTTGAATCTGTATCGTGGGATGTGAGAATCCATCATTTCCTTCAATCAATTCACTTTTTCTAGTGTTATCTAAGTATGTGTTGGCTTGGATGCTTTCGAAGATGGCAGGAAATTTCATCAAAAAATAATCTTAAGTAGGTTTGAATCCAAAATCTTCTTAGGGTTTAGCCTCATATACATATATGTTAACTGGAGGTGGACCTGCCACTCCTCTAACAAACCTAATGGTGGCACGACACACGCCACCAATCTCACATCATCCAATTCATCCCACCCTTGGTCACTGACCCCTCCAACAAAACATCCACATGTGCCATCATTATTCAATCTTGTCCATACTATTATTAGCCATGGAAGCTATGATATAGTCCTATATATTATCTATGTATCTGGTTCACCTACAAAGACTAGGAATGGAATGGAATGTTATTTCTCCAAATGATTTAAGTGAATATGAAGTATCTCTAGTCACATATATGATTCTAGGGCCAGAAGCGGATAACCTAGAAATTCTCTCTCTCTCAATGTAACAACGATAGTCAAGGTCAACGTTGTTAAAGTTAGAATTAAAGGATCTCCTACAGTGAATGGCATGAAAACATATTTTCTTTGGCCATGCATTATTTTTTTGGTTGAGTATGTGGTCCCTTCCAAATCAACTGGTTCTCTTTTGCTTCTCTTCCTGAGAGTAACACAGAGAGATACTGACTTGTATCAATAACATAGGTTTGCAAGAATTACGATTTGGAACCACTATTGCTTAGCTTGATAAAATAGATGACTACAAAAATCAAAGTTATCTTGGCTCAAAATCCGGGTCTGAAAGGTCAATCCTTCAAAAGTAAGATCCTGCATCTTGGTTGGGATAACCAAACTAAAAGGGTGAACGATCTATTTGCCTTGATTATTGGCCCAATTCCACTCGAGGGGCTCATATTGTTGATTCACTTTACCATATATGAAAGTGGGTCGATTGCTTTAGCTAGTTCATATCGTGGCTTATAGCAGGATTCACACCATGGGGTTGACAAAATGCCTCGACTTTCTTACGAACAAAAAAATGCACACTTCTTGTTTTTCTTTAAAAGTTAATTGCTTTTTCTTTGGGGTTTTCCATAAGGTCGTGGTATCGACACTTCGTGTTGGGATATAGTTGTCTCGAACATCCCTTCCCTACAGATGAAAGTATGAATCCCGACAAGAATGATAAAGATACAATCGTCAACCAGCACAACCTTGTTTTATGTCTGAAGTGCTTGTCTAAGGAGGGAGTTTAAATTAACCCACATGCATCAGTTTTGAATGGATCTATCTCCCGTAATGAAAGTCCATACAAAAAGGAAAAAATGGTAAAGATAGCCCATGCAACCAGGAAATATCTGATTGAAACTTTGCATTTTATCAATTTTACTCTCCCTCTAGTTGAGGAGGATGCACTGAACCGAAAGGGTGAGCCATTCGAAGGTCAAGGGAAGTCCTAAAGGCATGGAATCACCACCTACATTAGTTGTGTGGACACATGCTCAAATATTTTGCAAATTATTGCTTTCACCCACTTTGTTAGCTTTTGCTCACGATTTCAATTTACGGTATTGATTCTTTCAAAAGACAACGCAGAGCCCTATAACCTTGAAACTAGCCCAATGAGAAAATTGGTATTTTAGGTTATCCTGGTTATGCTGGATATAATTCAATGGATATGCTAGGAAAACAGATGTTGGGATTTTTGTTTTAACACAAGAGGAGATGGGTTTGTCAAACGACGGGTTTTTTATTGTCATTATTATGGGGAAGCTCATGATTTGACTCTAAATCAAGCATTCTACTATGGATTTTGAAATTTGTAGATGTTACCATCAATAGAAGATCAAGTATGACTAGAAATCAACAATTGGAAAGAGATAATTTATGTGAATACTGACAGGGTTTTGGATAGATTTTTGTCATCATACTGGTATAGACAGTTGAAGACAAAATCAGCCTGAAAAGTAGCTCTTTAATTGTGTTAAAAAGACAACCAAAGGTGTGGGAAACAAATTTGGGGATTTTTAGAAATTTCTGAAAGCATTATATGTGTTGTAGTAAAATATTTTTCCTCCAAGCTCATGGTAAGTAAAGTATGCCTCCTGTTTTTACGGTTTAACATTCTTTTATTATAATTTAGTTGCATTTGATTGTACCGTCTATTATTCTTTTGGCTTCTTGGTTCCATATTTCTTAGTAGAGAATCTATCATTTTAAAACCTTGAAGTTAAACAAGATGTTGAATTTGTATTTTATTTTACCTTCAAGATTAGGGGTTTTAATTTTCTTCTGCTAAGATCAATAGGTTGAAGTTTCCAACCATTCTGATAAGTCAAATTACATGCAGTTTTGTTATAGTAGTACATATTATACAGCCTGATCACTGATGGACAGAAATGAATATCTGGGCCCTTTATCTTGTGATGGAAAGTGATCTTGATTCCTTTACTATTTTGTTTATGTTTTTTTCCTTTCCACATTCAGTACTTACTCAAGAATCTCTCATGCTCAAGCCTTCAAGGTTAACAGAGAGTTATGATATTCCATCTTACATAAAAGATATGGAGGTTTCCTCTGCCAAATCAACAAGTGGAAGTTCTTGGAAATTGTATGAGTGTCACACAACAGAAATCCAAACCCAAATGGCAGATTATGGGGCCTTCTATCTTGTTATGGCTACTCAATTATATCTACTGGATCCTGTTGTGCTTCCTATTAGCATTTTCTTTTTGTTTCTTCTTTAATGATACATAATTTCTTGGGATAGCTTTATCTCTTCTACATTGCGAGAGTGTCCCATTTCCTTTCATCTTCCTTAATGCATAAATTAAAGGTACAGAGTTTAGATTAGTCTCTAATTTAAAAAATGTAGAAACCCTACATCATAGATAGTTGCTTTTAACAAGAATGGTGATATTACATCTTACCTACAAGATATGGAGGTTTCTCGCTGAATATTTTAAGTCATTGCAACAAGTTGAATTCTAGGCAATTTTATTAGTGGCACTTTGCATAAATCCTAACCCAACTTGTGTATGTTGGCATCAGTAAATAGTTGGGGACCCTACCTCATTATAGCAGATGATCACTTGTGAATCTTGTTATCCTTTCCATTAGCATCCACGTACTATTCTGACTTGTATTCAACACCAATCTGCAAAATAGTTAGATTTGTGATCACTCACTACCACCCCAGTTGTAATGTAGAAACATCCAAATTTGTGAGGTGCTTGGAGGGATCAAACCCTTGGTAGGTTTTAAGATACAAAATGTTGTAGGCATAAAATACGTATAAGATTCATGGCCTTTACATCCTTTGTGACATTGTTTCCTCTACTCAGTTGTTCAAATTTTGAGGCCAAATTATTTTAAAGAGCATTTGGTTTGTGTGGAGTTTTTATGTCTAAATTTGTGAATTGGAAATTTTTCAACAGTAGATGTGGTTGGCACCAAGCTCTATTCTCTATTTGGATCTAGAAGAGTCAAGATTGGTGTGTTTCCAAAATTCCATATTATCAAGGTCTTAGAATGAGCAAGAAAAACATCTTCCTTATGAAACACTTGTGGTAATTCTAATGCCATATCATAGTTGTAATGGAGGTCTTTAACTCATTAGAAGGATTTTCTTAGTTCATATAGACTCTTGATTTAGGGGGCTTAAAGAATCAATCTCAAATTAGTGGTATAATATGAATATCCAAATGTTGGGTCCAATGTTTTGGAGGGAGTGGCGAAGGTCCTTTGATGAGCCAATCCAGAGCTATGATTCAAAAAAATGTATTCCTTGTAGTGTAAAATGGTTGCAATAACACCAAATTTGAAGGATAAGAGGGCTTTGTGCATGGATACTTGGTGGATACAAAGACTTCAGTGTATGGCATTCTATATAGAACAAGGTGGATTTATGGATGGCGAGTATTGAGTATGTGGTAAAACAAGATCTCTCAAGCACATTTTGTGGGAATGCAATTAGCCAAAGGTTGTTGGTAGAAGATTCATAGGAAAAATCCTTCTATCTTCTAAGTGAATGTACATTGGTAGGATGCATCCATGGGTGAGTCTAAATAGTTGATTCTTTCAGTTTTCATGGGTATTCATAATTGTCTTAAAGTTCATGCTTTGTTCATTGAGTTTAGCTCTGTTCCTTCCTCCCATGGCATTTGGTGGGAAGAGGTACATTTTCATCTCCAGACTAGGTGTTTTATTTTGGCTATAGATTTGAAGGATGTTGATGTCTTTGAAATTACATGTTTGGATATTGTATCAATGTTAATAGTGTTGAGGATGATGTCTTAATTATTTTTGTATGTATTTTCATATTTTACATTTTTGTACATGTAGTATAATTAATATAAAGCATATTTTCTAAAAAAAAAGTTTCATGTCTAATATTGACAAGCCTTCAAGGGAATGTTTGATTTATTAAATCCTACAATGGTTCTAAATGAATTGTATGTGATACTCATCTTTGGCTTCTCCTTTAGTAATAATTTCGTTTGGCACATCATTTCTCATCTCTTGCTTCCCTACAATTTGAGGCATGGATGTAAGAGATTTAATATAAGGGTGAGGTTGATTCAACATGTTGCAATGGATTATCCTTAGAAAGAATTTTACAAATTCAATGGATAATTAACCATAAATTTACAACCTGGTTGTTTCAACCTTCTATCATTTTGTCTTTTTTTCATAATCATTTTTTTAATCTTTTGTTCCGATCAAAGTGTGTTTATCATTTCTTGATTATTTTGGAAAGGTTGCCCAATCAGGGGATTTCTTCAAAATCTAAGGAAATATCCAATTATATACTGTCAAAATTGGTTGTCCGGAATCACCAAATACTTAAGTGTACCATCCATTGACCCCCTAGACAACTCAATGGAGAATAGAGAGTCATCTGTTCAAATTCAGCCTCTGAATCCAAATTGGAGGCACCCTTAAACCCACATTCTTGGATTCACCTTGGAATTTCCTAAGATCCATTTCGCATGGGTTTCAAGGAAATATATGGTTTTTAAGGACAATTGAGGATAAAACCCAATGTCCATGGACAACTCACTGATAAACACCCATTAATATATACTTTCTAGTTACATACGTACGCATGCACCCCTTTGCTTGCTTTGTTTACATGCACTTAAATACTAAGCCCTTGACGGAGTACTGATTCTAAAAATATTGTTTTGTAGTAAATATTTGTCCTAGAAAAAATGACAATCTTAAAAAATAAGGTAGGCTGATGATTTCTTAATTCCAAATATTAGGACAACCAGGTACCCCTTGTTTTTTGTCAAGGAAAAAAGTGTAACATCTTTATTTCTTTTTTTCCTCGGAATAACATCTTTATTTCATAAATTGAAAAGATAATATTATTTAATATATTGAAAGGATAAAATGTAATATCTTCCTGGTTCATGTTAAACTTTCTAAGGGAAACACTCAAACCCCTTATATTCAGGAACATTACAATTTTTTTCACTTTCCTTAAGGCACGTCGTGCTCTAAGGGCCTCTTGAATTGTTTTCTATTAACCCGACTGTATTTCCTTCTCTGCATTTTGTTTTGCATGTTGAGTAAATGATTTTCTCATGAGCACATTGTTTCCAATAACCTCACAAAACTGTGCCAAAACCTCTTAACCCCCGGGTCACCATCATTAAGGCTGGAATTTTTAGAGGACCTCAACTAATGTCTGGGTTTTTTGAGGATATGAATCACATGCCTCTCCAAAATCCCCTCCAACTGCATATTCTTTCCCATCATTTGAACAACCGAAGGACCTGCATTCCTTGAGGAAAAAGGGAACAATTTCCTCTTCCTTTAATATATCAGTGTGTTCATATTGTCCGTCAATATGCTCAATTAAATATATGTCTTAACTAGACACCTTTTCACATTGTACCTCAAAACTTGCAAGAGAGGGTTTTGTAGAATCAACCATACCTTGCTAAAAAAAACCATTTGGAGTTTGTAATGTATCATTTTGAATAGTTTTCAGTGGATTGATGACGTGTTGAACCTAATTATGAGTGACATCATCTTCCCTTCTCTTGCACTGTCTTTCACATACTCTATGCCATTCGCCTCAATCAAACATCAAATAGGCCGAACAACTTCTATGGTGTAACTTGGGGAGGGATTATCCTCCTGAATGAAATCAAAGTCCATTCGAGCTAAGTTTTGCGCTCTTACCGTTTTAGGAGTCAATTTATCCTACTTTGATAGAACCAATTTTTATTATTATTATCTTCGTATCCATCAGGGGTCTCAGTAATCTCTTCAGCATAATCATTCTAATAGCCTCGAAATGAGCAAAGAAAACTCTCTTTTAATATGGCCATACTGTCAACATATTGAACCTGAAAAGGATATTTTGGTTGTCGATGATATGGGTGATACCCTATTTTCCACTGAATATCCAACACCAAGTACTTGTTGTTAAGAAAACAAGACTATATTATAAAACCCATTAAAAAATAATGTGTTGCATGGTATAAAATAATTTTAGAATAAATATTGACAATTATTTTCCATGGGTTTATAGTTTATTATAGTAAAACACTTTATAAAATTTAAACTGTAAATTTGAAATCCAGGTGCCATAAAAAATCATTTACAATTCTTAGAATCTAAACATCAAAATTCCAACCCTGAATAACATATAGAACATCCCCAAACAATAGGTTTAATCTCATTAAGGTGTGATGTATCTGGATTATGCATGCAAGTTTCTAAGCCTATTTTCTTAAAATAGGTTAAAATTAGTTTATAGTTAAATTTTACAACTATCCCCAAGGGTTAGCTTAAGTGTTCATGAGCCAGATGTGAGATCTCTCTCCCCAAAGTTGGAAAGGTCACAGATTTGACTCTCTTGATATCCTCATGGTTAGGCTCTGTAATCAGGGTATATTGTTTAACTTTTTCACCATCCATGGATCACAGGGAAGTACTCGAAGGGTTTTTCGTGATTCATTCCATTGGAAGAAAAAAAACTAAATTTTAGAGTTCTTTTAATCCATTGGGCCTACACCTAAACCCAAGTTGCCACTTTACAAAAATTTCTTGTAATTTTTGTTTAATCTTAACATAAATCTATCTTACCTGAGGGTTGCATAGTGCCATGAAGGATTGAACTCGTCTTCATCTCCTACTAACATAATTTGTTTGTGCTCTGCTCTTGAGTTCTGCATTGACCCAACTTGATATCATCACTCCCAATCAACCACTGAATGTGATGATGGTGAATGGAAAAATGTTGTAAAGTCTCTCGTTTGATACCCACAATTTTCATTCTAATCTCTTTTGTGTGGCCCACATTCCCCTCTTAATTGTACTATAAAGGTCACGAATTGATGTTGCCATAAAGTGAGAGATAAAGTCGATTACATGGTTTACAACTGTTTCTTTTTTTGGTAAATAAAATATATGTGTTATGATTCACATGAGATGCATGCCTCTGTTTTTCTTGTATAACCTTTGTTGTCAATAATTTTCATTTTTTAGCTATTGATGAATTTTACAAGTGGCTAGTATAAACTCGCTTTCTCATTATAAATCTAGTTAGTTTATCTGGCATGTTTCACCTATGCTGGAATCTTGAAAATTGAGTATTTTTTAAAGTAATTTACATATTTGTTCCTGCAATAATGAATCGTACTAAACCATGATTCTTCTTGAAGTGTGTGTATTCTATTAGTACCCCAAATAATCTGCCTATTAAAACTAAAAGCTTTCATTAATATTTGATGAGTTGCCATATTCAAATAAAGCTAGAAATATAGTTTTTGGTTAGGATAATGATCGATGTCGCATTGCCATTCTCTTAGTTCTCTTGTTCAGTTTGCTTTGTCCTAATATACTATTGACCTACTTTGTATGCATTGTACATAATATGCATGCATACACATCCAATTTCCAACCTATTATTATGGTAAAAAAATTCGAAGGGTATATTTTTTCTACCATTGTCCACTTTTGTTTTACACAGTATGGTGCATAATTGTATCGACACCTTATGCATTCTTGGACTAAATTTTTACCTGAATTCACATGTGATTGGAAACACTGTGAACTAATGATGTTTCTCTTTTTCATTAGGAGGAAGAGACTGCAAGAGTAATAAGATCACATTCATACAATACCCTCATGGAAAATTTTGTAGCAATGGATGTGAGCAAAACACAGGAGTTGCCTGCTAGAGTTGTTGAAAAAGATTTGATTGATTTTGTTGCTACCACCACTGCAAATTTAGGGGTTCCTTCTCCATCCCTTTCAATGGGAATATCATTTGAAGGATATTCTCCTATTTTACCTCTTAATGACTGCAGGGAAATGAAGGGTGATGAATAGGAATTTGAAGAACTTATGAAAGCATTGGATTTATCCAAAGTTGATTCAATAGTTGGTGCTCCACCTGATACTGATACCACTTTGTCTGCTATTTCACATCAAAAACTGAATTCTTAGAGACCATCATGTCAATGTTTGTTTGAATCATCAGAGCATAACATTGAAGATGCAAATCATGCAAGTCATATGGATGAATCCAATGAATTGGATGGTGAAATAGTTGTTAGTGGTAAGAGGAGGGTTTCTTCTTTCAGTTATTTAAATGAATTAAATATATCATCTACTAATGTGCTTGATAAAACACTTGTTGAAGAGCTATTGATTAGGAGAAAAGGAGATGATGAAAATTTTGTAAAATATAAAGGTGAGGTCGCAGCTGAAAATGCAGTTTTGGATGCATAATTTTTGTTCCCACAAAGTTCAAATGTCTCCTAAACCTCATATTGATCTATGTACTATAGAAGAGAGTTCCAAAATTCAACAAGTAGTGGTAAGAAGTTCTTTTCAAGAAACGTCAACAAGTGTAGTTCATTCTAAGCAAGTAGATGGTTTGGGGGAATTTGTTTATAACAATGCCCTTTCTTCTGGGGTTGTTCCACTCTCTGAAAATAAGGAAGAGCTAATCGATAGCTCAGAAGATGTTATTCAAGTTTAGAGGGTAGTGAGCCTATTTATGAAGGGTAACAATGCATTCAAGTGCATCCTACTCCTGAGATGTATGAAAGTCGAGAGCCTTTATATGAAGGTCAAATGTTTTTAGTAGAGCAGGATGACAAAGGCGCAATTTTACAAAGTACAAGGTTGGGATCTAGAGATGAAATTTGAATTCAGGAATAGGAAGAATCTCTGAGTGCAACAAATAGAGAAGGTAAATCTGTTCCTTGTAAATTGTCTATGTTATACTGATATCGAAATATTGGTATTAGGGCACTTTTGTGTTTCTTTCTAGAATTCTAAATGAGGCCTTAAATGTAGGAACACCGATTCCGAATTTTTTGAGAAGTAATGCCAGTCAATTGACAGTTTTTGGGTAACCTAATTATGCATACTATTTTGTTGTGGATTTTTATATGAATTTTGTGCATCTTTCAAATTTTGAATTTGCAAAAAATTCACATGCAATATCTTTTGGTAGGATCTTTTGTATGCAAGAAGGATTGAATGACTGTAAACTCTGTTTTTTTTATTGTAACAACCACTTTAGTATAATGCTTAAGGTCGGTGGCTTATTAATAGTTTTTTCTTTTTCCATTTATTTGGTTTTAAAGGGTAGATGTTCATTATTTAACTGTCATTAACTTGTTCCATGATGGAATGGCATTAAACTACCTTCACTTCAATGTTTTCAAAAAACCTACCTACCTACCTACCTTAAGAACTACACCTAGTCTCCCTATACCACTTATTTCATGAATGCTTTCTAGGTACATCACTTACACGAATATCTTATGAAGGAAACGACCAAGTCGAATATAGGCCAACTACTGGGATCGAGGAGGATGGAGGGACGTGACCTATGCTAAGACAGAACCATGATCTCTGTGGGTTGTTTGGACAGAACCATGACCCATGTGGGTTGTTTGGACAAAGTCGTGACCTATGTGACTTGTTTGGACTAATCCATGGCCTTTTTTGGGCTGATAAGTTGGGTTATGACCTTTGTTGAGTCTGCTAGAATGAACCATGAATTTTCCTTGGGATGCCTTGACTTGATCGGTGGTCTGCTAAGTGTTCAGAGGTATTTTATGTGAGTGTGTTGTTGTTGGTGCCCACCATGACCTTTACTAGGGCTGTTATGGTTCTTGTTCAGCCTGTTGCAGCATGTCAAGCATGTTTAGACTTTATAGAGGTTTTTTGTTCTCCTTTTTAGCCTCCTTGAAGCTGCTGCTATGTATGAAAGTTTGTCACAGTCTAATGGGCGTGCTAGAATATGGGTTAAGGTTGCCTCTATTCATTTGAAAGGAGCTTCTATTTGCTTGATGTATGATTGTCCTAAAAGACTGTCATTTATTGCTGCAATGGGATTGAACGTTCATCCTCATTTCTCTACTGTTTTGATCAATACCTTGAGGTCTTTATTTGTCTCACTTTGTCCTACATCTGCCTATCTATATCTCTCTCAGGTATGTCCATCATTTCGTTAGTGAATTGTATCCTAAGAGACAAAGTACGATCATAATATATATATGAGTATATAAAGGAAGGTATAAACCACATTGTTTTCTTCTTTTTGTCCATCTATAATTTTATTGCACGTGCTTGACTAATTATGTTGTACAACTATGGGACTCTACATCCAATAGACAGGTAGAGTAACTTACTACTTTCATGTTTTCAATTTATTTTTGTTTTGTTTAAATAATGGAATTACAAGTGGGCATTTTGGACAAAGTTGAGTAATTGTGGGAGATTTTCTAGTTCTCTTTCGAGGTATAAATGATAGTGGGATTGGCATACAAGTATATATTTAACTTTTTTTCTTTTTTATTTATATATTAATCCGAAAATGGTTTCTTTCCTTGATTGCAGTTTAGTGGTTATTTAAGTCACCTCTGAATAAAATGATCACATAAGTATTCATACTTCTTGTCAGCAAGCAAACTCGAAGGTATTGTTGCTAATATTTCATCTCATCTCATTTCCATTTATCTAGTGGCTACAAGTACTTAGAGTTAATGCCCATTCTTCTTGATGTGAAATGGAATTAGTAGTATATTTCTTTTTACTATTCTATATACATTTTGGGTGATGAGTTGCTCCATTGGATACTAAAGAAAATTACAAGGGATCCTATCTTGTTCATTCCAAAAAATTTATCTTATTTTTTAAAAATAATTTAGAGGTTACATTTTCCTAGGATGGGCATACACATCCTAGGAATGAACATCCAAATCTTATCAAAACTCTCCAAATGTTATCTAACAGTATGTCCATCCACTCTAATAGCATGCAATAAGTAAATGATGTATTGGTTTATTAGTTATGGAGACATTTTGTACATATATTTTAAATATTCCAAATCTACTAGTTCAAGTTTTGGTCCTTTGAAGTTAAGATGGACATCCAAATCTGATTGAAACTATCTGAAGGTTGTGTAATATGTTCATGGACCTAAGAGAAACATGCACCTGTGTTCATTTTACAGGGGATGGTGGCTTGTCCCACATTAGAGGAATATGAGTTTGGGCCACCGTTTGGGTCTATATAAAATGAAATTCTCTTTTCCATGGCATTATCCACCATTATCTTCAAGTTACCTTTTAATTTTCAGTCAAATTCATATATCTTGGCATGACTCTAGATGACTCGGTAGATAGTTTAAAAACAGATGCATGCTTGTCATTCCTATAGATCCATAATGGCTTAATTGCAATCAACACCTCAGCTAGTGTTAAAGAAGGACCTGTATGAGCATAACCTATAAATTTATGAGATTTTTGCATTTTGCATCATTCAAGCATACAAAATAATGATTACCAAGTTGCTATAGATCCATAATAGCTTACACTGTACTAGTCCTTCAAGTCCTTAAACTACATTATGATTACCAAGTTACTATAGATCCATAATGCCTTAGTCCTTCAACTGCATTTATTAAGTGCACTTAAAAAATGCAGTTGAAGGACTTGAAGGACTAGTACAAGGTAAGCCATTATGGATCTATAGTAACTTTGTAATCATTATTGTGTATGCTTGAATGATGCAAAATTTGTTTTAATATCAGCATTGTCAAGAAATAATAATCCTTAAAGGGTGCTAGCTCAATGGTAGAGCACCTGGCTAATTAGACACAGGAGGTTGGTGGTTTGATTCCTCCGTGCCCTATCATAAATTTGTGACTAAGAAAATGACTAAATTTGCATATACACAACTATTAGTAGTTAATTTCTTGTATCTTATAGTGCGACTAATGTTTAGTTGTATTTAGCTTAGTCATTAATATGTTACTTTGATTTATCATCTAATAGTTTATTTAGTCGTATATTTGGTCATTAATTGCGGCAATCAATGACTACATCCATAACTAAATCAATGATTAAATAAATAACTAATAAGTCAACCAATTAATGACTAAGTTATATACGACTAAGTTAGCCAAGCTATAAGATAGTGGAAATTAGCTACTATTAGTCACTGAATAAAAAATAGTCGTTTATATCTGAATTTTAGACATTTTTTCAGTCATTAATTCCTCATTTTCTACTAGTGAATGTTGAGTTAATTAGAGTTTTACTCAAGTATAATTCAAATTAGTCTCCTCTATTTGATGAAAATTGGACAAATTCCCTAGAATTGTACCTTATAGCGGTTCTCAACTCAAGGGAAAAATATAGAACGGCATTGTACAACAAACAAAATTTTGTTTTGGGCCCTTACAGAATATGGAAATTTCATGGCATAGTATTTTTCTTGCATCTTCTACTCATAATTTTCTTGCATCTTTACTCATAGTTTTCTTGCATCTTTACTCATAATTTTCTTGCATCATCTACAAGTGGCTTCCACAAAAATTTCAAAAGTATTGTTTATGGATCTCCCTCTAGATCAGTGAGTTTGGTGTTGAATGAATGGATTAGTGCTTTATTGGAAAGACATCTTAGAGAAGGTGGATCCATATGGTGACTTGGTCACATAATTTTATGATGAACATATTGTTTTGATTCATGTGGGTTATTGTCATGGATTTGGGTTTCCTTCTTCCTCCAATGGAAATTCTGCTTCAGAAATGTAATATAAATGTACTCCATCATCAAGGGATGTAGTGACAATGTCCACTTCCATTATTTTGGTGATCATAAGGAAAATTCAAGGTAATTAACCGTTGTTTCAACACCTTCTATACTGTTGAATTCTACATTTTGAAGACTTTGACATGACTATCTACATGTTTATAACTAGTTTTGTTTCAAGGATGAGAATCCCTTGGCATTTGTGGTCACTATTTTCTTTCATAGATTGTGTTCTACACCAATGCTCAAGGCTTCTTTGTAACACTCCCTTGAATGGTGATTTTTCTCGATTCTTTATGCACCAGAGATATTCTTTCACAAAAGGAGAAAAATTAAAAGAGAAATGGAATTCTAGTGTTTTTAATGGTAGTAATCCGACATTTTGGATTGTTATACACATTCCCTTTTTAAGGAGCCACTATGATGCGTGTGAATAGAATGAGTGCAAGACCACTCTAATAAATCGTGATCCTCAAATTGATGTGAACCAACCAACCTATGTAATGATGTGGTCATTTTTTAGCTTATAGATCACTGGTCTCCAAGATTCACTGAGCTTTATCTCATTGTCTCCGTTAAGATTATTATCACGCTTTTCAATCTCAATTACTTCTCTTGTGTGGATTTTTCCATAGTTATCCACCCTATCAATTAATCTTGTGTTTCCATGCATATATGATGATTTGTGTTGTAAGGAAGTTCTACAAGGGCATATTTGTTTACTCTGTTGTGGGCAATATCAACAATATGTTATTTTGATTTTACCTATAGAGTGCACCTTGTATCTCCAATGTACTCTTTCCTACAAGAACAAGGAATTGATAAACACCCTTTGGATTCATAGGCTCCATTAGTTCTTTGACTGAGTCAACCATATTCCTTATTATGTTTGGTAGGGAGAATGTGATATTAATGTTTTTCTTCTGAAGGATCCTCGCAATCTTTATGGACAGTCATAATAATTCTATAGTATCTGTGATTCCGAGAGTTTACATGCCTTCTTTAGGTAGTTTCTCAGGGATTTGATGTTCCCAAACCAAGTTTTTGTTTGAGAATCTTTTGGAGATTTGAAATCACTCCGTTCTACTTCAACAACACTGTCATTTGGATCACATTCCTTTGAATGGTGTTACAACATTTTAGCAACTTTTTTTATGGAAGTGCTTCAATTGCCTTTGATCATTAATGCAACCTAATTTGGGTTAGCTTAAGGGTGATTCCATGAACGTGCTTCACGATTTTTGGCAAGCAGTGCACCAAAAATATATGCAACATACCCTTTATTGAGGTAATTTTAAACACTCGATTGAGGTTTAAATACCTCAATCGGGGGCTTAAAAATACCTCGATCGAGGGATTAAAAATACCTTGATCGAAGGATTAACCTAGACCTTAATCGATGGTTGGGTCAAACCCTCAATCAAGGTATTGCTCGATCAAGCTATTGAAAACAAAAATGGAGCCCTTAGGCTGGCCTGAGCTCATTTTCAACCTTGAACAAGGGCTTGAAGAGACCTTAATCGAGTGTCACACGTAACCCATGATCGAGGTCTCTTAAAGGCCTCAATCAAGGTAATTTAAAAACCTCGATCAAGCTAATAGCTCAATTGAGGGCCTTAAAGACAATCCCATGGCCCTTTTATTTGTAGAAATAAAAATTTGTGTGTCTTTCAGGGGATTAAACTATACCATTAAATGCACATTAATGGGCAAACTTGGTAGCATTGGATTCGTCACCGAATCCTCTATCCATGGACATATAATTTACGAAATTTTATATTCATATGTCATTCTTTTTTAAATTTATGATAAAGCTTACCTTGAAAAACCTCATCGACAACTTCGAATGAGCTCAAAGATAAATCAACAACTTCGAATGAGCTCAAAGATAAATCAACAACATTCAAAATACACATCCAAAAAAATTGAAAAATATACAAGCGGTACATTGGTGTGTACTATTCAAAAAGTGTATTTTTAATTTTGCAATTTATGTAAACAATAAAAAGGTTTGGGGAAGACACAAATGTGTGCTAAATGCGACTAAAATATTCACTGGTCAGTTTCAAAAAATAATAATAAATATAATTTTTCGAGAAAAATATGTACACATTGGTGCATTCTGTGTAGACCATTTTCACATAATTTTTTTTAATTATTAATATAACATTAAATTATTTTGCACACACACAAGCCACTTGTTAATTGCTCTTCAAATTTTTAAGGACCCACATTTCATGAAATGAAATTTTGACACATTAAATAACATTGGTATATTTAAAAAATATATCATTGGAAAGCTAACATAATTCTATACATATCGTTTTTTAACTGCATGTCAAAATTGATATGGTAAATATGAGTTTCAAGGGCTTCAATTTAATACATGGGTAAAATGTCAATTTTTCGTCGCCATATTTGGCCAAAAAGAGTTATCCATGTTCATGCAATTGTTGGCCTCCTATTTTGACTGTTCAGTACTGTATTTTCTAGTTTCAAGTCTCCTGAAACCAAGTAATAATCAGCTTCATTTAGTGTTGTTTTGTGCATGGTTATGCCTTTTGAAGATCAACATTGCTAGGTGCCTTGGTAAGTGACTTTTTAATTGTTTATTTATTATTTTGCTTTGTTTTTATGTATATAATGGAACCTATAGTTTTCATTTAATAATGGGTCAATTAATGAGTCTTTATTTCTTTTATGCAGGAGTCTTTTGGTTATTTGGCCCAACGCTTGTCTCGGCGCTCCAAAGAAGATCTATGTTGGCTGAACCAGAGATTTGGGGGATTTTATTGCCAGGATAACATCTTGTTTGATTTCCAATCGCTTCCAGGACGCAGGTGCAGTTATCCAGTGCTGTTCTGAGGATGTCATTTGCTCAAAGTGGCATTCCCGTCCTTGATCAGGAACCTGAATTCAGACTCAATTTCTGAACAATCGGTTGGGAATTGTTCAAAACGGTTCGAAACCCACTTCACAAATGGCCCCATTTACCCCTAATCGAGGACCGTTTTCAGAATTTCTAAACGAATGTGGAGAAATCCTTTCCGGAACAGACGTGGTTTTGCCAGATTTGGTGTTGGTCGTTTTCTGGGTAGTTTCACGAATTTCAGATATTTGGGATGGATCTTGTCCATCTATCCATGTATAAATAAATCCTGAGAAGGATATACAGGGGGGAGAATACTGTAAAACTCTATTTTTATCAATCGATCCAGCATTTATCTTCTTTAAAACTTTGATTTAAGACTGGCAGGCGTTGAGGGCAGGGCCCACCTTCAACACCGATCCTTTGTACTTAAGTGTTGTTTGTATTTCTGTAAGTAGAGTGAAGTTTATAAAGTTGGCACTGTTTTATAATGGAATGGTAATGGCTTTGTTTACTTGTGCTTCATAATGAGATTTATGTTTGCAGAGGACAAATTAATATCACATGCATTCAGTCTAGCTGTAGAATCGATTTAGTAAACTAGTAAGAGTGACTTTGTATTTTAACCTTCTTTGGTTTTCAGCGTGATATTGCTCGTTGATGGTTACGATTTTTGCCCAAAGACTCCGTTCAGGGTTCTGGAATTTACAAAACTGTGTGATGAATTTGGTTTGGTTTGTTGTAGAATCAATTTAATGGAGGATTAAAAATAGACTGGATTTAATATTTCTTTTGCTGCCAGCGTTATAGTGACTAGTGAATGGCTACAATATTGGTTTAAAATCCTTTTTGATTATCGAGTTTACCAGGCTGTAGGGTATTTTTGAAAATTGTAGTGTGTGGATTTTAACAAGAGTTTGAAGTAGTTGAGCAGAGAGTTTACATACTTTAACTTACAGAGTATTTAGGACTTTTTAAACAACATTTTGAATTGGCTAGATAGGAGTTGGATTCATGCTTTTTGAGGTTGAATGGAATTAGGAAAAGAATCATAGTTTACAGCATTGTTTCTTAGGTTTGAGCACCAGTCTCACAGTCCATATAGATGAGAGTGAGTGTGTATGCTTCAAACATTTCCAGTATTTATTGATGTGCAGTCTCTGAATAGTCCCAACATTCTTTTGTGTGAATAGAACGCAGGTAGAATATCATTGACATCCACAGCAAGTTAGATTTCATTTTGTCAACCGTTTGAAGTGATTTAGGATTAAAGAAGAGACAGGTTTCATTTCAGTAGTTGCTTGTTAGTGAGGAATGTTTGTATAAGTTTAGCATCAGGTTCTGCAAGGTTAATGATTGCAGTCTTAAATATGATATCAGATCATCAGGGTTGACTTAGCATACTCATTTGGTAGGTAAGGTTAAACTAGGGTTTTATTTATTAAGTTCTTTTCTTGTCAGAGTAGATCATAATTGATGTAGATTAATATATATTGTTGATTGCTTTGAAAGACTGCTGTAGATTAGTATAGCTTGTTAATTGCTTTGAAATAATGTTGTAGCTTAAGGCTGTAGGAGGTTACATTGAATTTGACAGCATTATAGACTGTAAGATATAGATTGGTAAGTTGATTTCCTTTCATTAGGACAGACCTTAACATTGATCATTCAATACAGTAATAGCTTCATCAATTTCATTTTGTTTGCGAGTAGATTAGAATTTCTTTAAATATGAGCATTGAGACTACTTTACCCGCACATATGGTGTAGCAGCTCAAAGTTTACGCACCCTGGTTGACAATTAATTGAAGGTAAATTAACTAGTGATAATTTTACCCAACAGCAATCGCCATTGATTCTTCCTATCTAGTATGGGTTTGGGTTCGACATTATTGATCCAAATCATCGAGGCATAATTTCTTCATTCCACAGTTTCATTACAGGTATTTATATCATCAAATTCATCTAGGATCCATTACCTCCTACATTATCTCTATGCAAGGTTACCTTCCACACCAAGCTCATTCTATTTCTCAACACCGCATGTAGTAACATTTTCCCTCTATCGTGAAAGCACTAGAGGATAATGCTTCCATTGTTGGGAGGAATGATATGGAATCTTGGGATTTTTAATGCTTAATAGATTGTTATTTTATCTTTTGTATCCATATGGGAGAATATTATTGTGGCTTATGTATGATATAGCCTTTTGGTTTCCTATTCTCAAGGAGTAGTTGAAATGGTTTCATATTCTCATGGGATAGTTGAGATCTTATCTCTAACTAGACATGCTATTATATTTTGGTACCAGTTTTTAGGATCTTGTTGAGTTATTCTCTCCAAGTTTGTTGAGCTAATTCTCTTTTTGGAAAGCTATTATATTAATGAAGCACAATTAAAGGTTTTTATTCACAATTATTTGTGTAGAACTAGGCTCATGAGTGGGATTTCCCACATCACATCATTTATTATATAATTAACAAATTTGTCATACTAGTATAATACTAAATAATAGGATTATGTGATTCTTTGTAATGATTGTAAACACATTTACCTTAACTTCATTTAGACAACAACCATATCTATATTGGCTTCTATAGCTATCTAACATGTTTATCCTTTATGTTTTTGGGTTGACTTTTATTGATGGACGACTTGTATGTATATGTTTCTATCTTTTTGCATGCCTTGTATATACATGCAAAGGTGAGATTCGATGGTAGGGATAACACTACATAATCATGCGATGTGATTAAGGAGTACCATTTTTATGTCAATGATGATTATGAGCACAACGCATTGTTTGTTCAATTTCTTTTGGTTTGAACTATGGATAATTCTCAAAAGCAACATGATAACATTTATAGAACATTAGCTTTGGTATGATGGGTGTGGGGTGCAACTCAAATCAACATGTTATTTTTACTAGTTGAGTTGGTTTTAGGAGACAAGAGTTTAACATATTTGGAGCTTTTGGGGTACAAAAAAGGTCAACACAATGGCATGGGCGCTTGTTTGAAACAAACACTTAGGAAGTACCAAATGAGTCACGATGTAGTATGACTCAAACTATCTACTGAAGTAGTTGGTTGGTGCGACTTGCATTTAGGCCACAAACAAGCAAAGAAAAGAAGCAAGGACGATGTGTAGGTAAGAGACTAATATGTGAAAATTGAAGCCCAAGTTTTGATTATACTTTGAAACATATACTCAGCAGAAAAATTATTAGATCTTTATGGAGGTTCTTATGGAATGTTGATCTACTGACATGTATAGATCCATGCCTTGGTGTTGTGAAACTATACTTGGAATGAGGGAACTACACTCTAATTGGGGTAAAAACACATGTAACATCTTTTCCATTAAGAAGAGTAAGTACAAATGATTTTGTGAATTTTATGTGATGTAGAGGGATGCGTAGTTGATTAATGTGAAAATGGTGGATATGTCCCTCTTAGTCCAAAGGTGCCACATCCAATTCCGACATGGCAAGCTATGCACACTAAATAGGTTATGCTTTCATAGTATCATGACCGAGTTTTTGGTGTTGTTAAGGAAGGCATCTGACTTGATTAATGGGCATGTTATAGACTAATGGTTTTTTTATTTAGAATCTTCAACTTAATATTCAAACTTTCAAATTTGAACAAATAGATATTGTTAACATTTTGAATTGTGGTTGCAAGTGAGATATGTGTTGTCATTGCACCACATGGAAATGAAAATAATGTGGCTTACTATTTGATGCGGTGCACACAAAAAAAAAAGTCGATGTGATTGCATCAAGATGGAGATTACACATAGTATATTGGCATCATGGTTGGGATGGGACACTTTAAAAAAAAATGAAAAAAACACAAGGATTTTATTATATGCAACTATTTTATGCATGAATATATAGCTTGCTAATATAATCATCTAGTTATAGTAGGTTGAATACAACTCATGGAAACCAAAGTGAATAGAAGAAAACCAAAGTGAATAGAAGAGAACCAAAGAGAATAAGATGACATAAGCAAACCATGAACTCCAATAATCCATTGGTCAGATGAGTAAACTATAGACTACTTTTGAGGTTGACCTAGTTGGTGCATTAACTTATTTTGCAATAGTTAATGTAATTCTTGATTGCATTACTTTACATATTGTTAATCATCTATGTGTTTGAAATTTATTTCTCAGCTTGGTTATATCACATTTTCTTATTTTTGTTCCATTTATATTTATAATTAGTCTATTTTTTAGGTTGACCTAATTGGTGCACTAACTTATTTTGCAACGAGTCAATGTAATTCTTGATTGCATTGCTTTACATGTTAATCATCTATGCGTTTGAAATTTATTTCTCTACTTGGTTAAATTACATTTTCTTCTTTTTGTTGCATTTATATTTATAATTAAAAACATTTAGGTTCATTTTATGTTTATTTTCAATTATATTAAATATAATTAAAGGAAAAAACAATGGGCCTATAACCCATAGGCCCAACTTTAAACCCTACCTCTAATACATGTATCAGGTGCATTTTACAATTTCAAACTCATAAATAATAAATACATATAAATGACCTGTATCAATTGCATTCTATAATGTCAAACTAATTTAAAAAATACATATAATTTTCTCTAAGGCTAAGTGGTCAATACCTCGTATTTCACTTAAGGTAACGCACATTTGTTTTTAATGTTATATGATAGTGAGGGAATTATATCCTAGTTAAAATATCCTAATTAAGTGCATATGTACCTTACAAACAAGTGTTGCATGGAAATGGATACCTACCAAGGTTGGTAAGTCGAATTGTATGCATTGAAATAGACATCTATTGCCCTAAATTTGTCTAAATTTTAATTGAATGTAAATCCAATGTTAAATGCAAGCATTGAAATAGTGTAATAAATAGTATTGCACATGTGGCGATTTTTTACATCATTTATGATAATCATATATTCCGAGCAAGTTGTGTTTTTCATACACTACAAAACAATGCATGGGTCGAATAAAAGTATGCACATGTGACACCACAGGTTCCAATAAGGTTTACAGTTGGTCAACGATTTCCATGGCGTTAGGTTGGAAGGATCCAACAATATTGGATATCATAAATTGAATGACTCTCCGCCTTTTCAGGATTTTAAAGCCCAAGTAAAATCCAAGGTTTGGAAGAATATCAAATAAATGGAAAGGTTTATGATGGGCTCACTTCTACATATATTGCATTGATTCTGAAGACATGCAAGCCTGTCTCGTTTAATGATTTCAGACCCATATCTTTATGTAATTTGATATAAAAAGTTAGAGTCAAGATCATCTCCAGAAAAATCAATCCCGTTTTATCAAGAGGTATATCTAGATAACAGTTTGGCTTCCTGGTTAACAAGAAAATACATGATGTCGTGGGGGTGGCGTAGGAAGTTCTTGATAGTATCAAAGCTCAGGGGATTCCATCAGTTGTATTAAAATTAGATTTGGTGAAATCCTATGACATAGTTGACTGGGATTTTTTAGATTGATATTATTATAGATTGGTATTGATTTGATGTCAACTAATTGGATTATGGCATGTGTTGTATTGACCACTTACTCTGTGTTAATAAATGGGTCACCAACAAACAATTTTAGAGCTTCAAGGGGTGTGAGACAAGGATGTCGCTTATCCCCCCTTTTGTTTCTTCTTGTCATCGAGGGGTTGAGTAGACTCGTTGAGAGATAGAGGGATAGAGGTGTTGTTAAGGGCATTATGATCACGGTTCTTATCATGATTATGCACTTACTTTTGGTGGACGATGTCATGATTTTTGCGGATGGCAATATGGTCGAATGGTGTCAATACAAAAGAAATCTTGACATATTCTGCAAAGCTTCATGTATGATTATTAATGGTTGTAAATCATATATTATTTAAAATGGAATTAATGAAGAAGATATTCTATGGTTAAAATATATTTTACCGTTTAATTTTTCCTTAGTGAAGGAGGGAATCCAATAGCTGGGGTTTAGATTGGAAACAAATAATTTTGTGACCAAGGAATGGTTCTAGCTTATTAAGAGATTTGATGCTTGAATCAGTTATTGGAGTTTGAAATGGCTTTATAAACGAGGGAGCTTGGTTCTTATTAATGCAATCCTTACTAATATCCTTGTATACTAGATGTCTATACGCAATATACCAAAGGCTATATTATGCTATAAACTGTCGGATTTTCAATTTTCTTTGGGATGGATCTTTGGAACATAATAAATTTCACTTGGTTTAGCGGGAGAAACTAGAAAAACCTAAAAATATGGGTGGTTGGTTAATCAAGAAGATTTATTTCTTCTTAAGGGGTCTTAATGCAAAAAGCCTCTAGAGGCTTTTGTTCATTGACAACTTATGGCATAAGTCTATAACGACAAAAAATTTCAAGCACACTTCTATAGAGAAGTGGATCAAAGTTTACAGAAGGTAAAAAAAAGGTGTTTCATTTGTTTGGAATAGTGTGTCTTCAACCTTTGATATCATGGGGAAATGGCTCACTTGGATAACAGGAAAGGGGGGTCATATAGGAGTTGGTATAAATCCTATCGTGGGGGGTCCTTCTGCATATAGCATATCACAGGAGACTATCATATTTTTACGAGATGGTGGCATATATACACTTGATCAAGCCCCAGTGGATGCACATCAAGGTCATAACACTACTAGATGGAGGAATGTCGATATTTTAATTAACACTCTCTAGTGAATATAGGGAGGAATGGGAGGAATATATTAGAGGTTTATATAGAGGAGGAATTAGGCTATCCACCGCAAAGGATGGGATGTTATGGACATGGAACAATGAGGATGGGGTTATCACCATAACATATACCTATGCTTCCATATGGGCTGGGGATGGCTTCGATAAACACTAGTGTTTTGATACTATCTGGAAATTTCAAGTTCCTTTGAAGAAAAAAATATTTATCTGGTTAGCTGGGAGAAATAAATTAATTACTTGGGACAACATGTTAAAGAGAGGCTTCTCTAGTCTCGGGATTCATGCTTTATGTAAGAGAGGGGAAGAAACTTGCACACATCTTTTTTATTACGTGCTCCTATACCTAGGAGGTGTGGGATCTTGTTCACCGGGATGACAAATTTGATGGTTATTGGGGAGAGGGATCGTTGGTTAGGTGTTTTGAACAGTGGAAAAGAAACAACCTAACATATATGAAGTTCCCCGTGCTTGTGAGTTGCAGGGAGACATGGTTATCCAGGAACATGTTTATTTTTTATGGGAGGTTTACTCGACCTAGATGGATTATCCATCCAGTTCTATCATCACAAGGGATTGACAATAAGATTCTGAATATCACAAGGAGACCAAGAGTTCCACCATATTTCAACACCATCTACTATTGGGGGATTTTTTATGGGGCTTCTTACGGTGATTCTAGCAGAGGAGGTGTTAGAGTTGTTATATGGTTGGATAGGAAATGATATTTCTCCTAAATGTTGAATCGTAGAGCTGGAAAAAATACAAAATATGAATTGATCACTTTATGGTTACTTATTTAATTTGCGAAGTTAAAGGATATAGCAATTCAAAGAGTGTTGGGAGACTCAAAGGTCATTATTGGATGGGCAAGGGGTGAACATAATTGAACCCCACTCATCTATAATTTTGGAAGTAAATGGATTCAAAACTCATTCAAAGCCACCTAGTTATCTACTTTGAACATTTATACAGAGAATATAATCCGGTGGCATATGCATGATCAAAATCAGTAATGAGGGTACCTAAAGGCCATATTTTGTTCAAGATATTTCAGGGCTCAACTTTGGTCGATCAGGGGCAAATAGTTATCTATTAGTCTCTATAGATACCACTCACCACAGGCCCAAATCCTATGTCTCATTATTTTTGCTTTATATGGATTGGTTGGATGTTTTGGGTAGTGATTTACAATGCATGCTATTTCATATGTTTTTACCTTAATGCTTTCTAAGCTTTGATTTTCAAATGGGTTGATACCATTCAACTTTTTGTTGAACATGATCATTGTAGATGACATGTGTCTTTCCTGACATAGATCATGTTTTTATATATCAACTAGTTATATATGTTTCGCATTCCTTTCGATAGGCCCACGTGATACAACATTTCCTTGATATGTCTTTTGTTTACATACTTTTAGTTTGTTTTATGATATCTCTCCTTTACACTGCTCATTACTAGGGTTATTGGACTAATATTTGGGACTGATGTTCGTTCGTATAGATATAGAAGTATAACCAGGATCACTAAAAGAATAACCAAGCAGAGAAACAAAAGATGAATGTGGAGCTTGTTTAAACACAGTGATAATCTATCACCTCCAACCATAAGCAATGCAAAACTATTGTCTCCCCCGAGCTCACTCCTTCTAATAGAGATCGATGTACATCAATATGGAAGTACAATAAACCGCAAGAGTTCAAAGAGAAACTTCCCCAAAGTGGAGAACCCCCCAAAAAATATTTCTCTAACTGCAATAGTGAACTTCGTTATAGTTGGAGTGAACTTGATTGTGTTTTTTTTATGTCCAAATGAGGATGCATCCCTCCTATATATGATGTTTTCCAGGTGACTTTTAACTGGGGTCAACTTGTCTTCTTTTACTAGGACTACTTTACTTATGGCACAATAAAATACATTTTATGATTGTAATTTCTTTTTCCAACTTGTGAGGATGCGCCTCACGCAACTACTACATCAACACTCCCTCTAAGCCAAGGAGGCATCATCATATTTGACCACGTCTAGATATCATCAGTACATAACCGTTGTATCAAACATCTTTATATCATAAGGAAGGTTTTCCAAAACAACTCAGTCCACCGAGAAGTACCATAATGTATCAGCTCAATCTAGTCCATCGGAGAACATGCACTAGCTCCACAACTATGCGATGTCCATCGGAGAATCACTCGTGGATCAATGCAACCTAGTCCATCGGGGAACATGCACCAACTCAACATGCCTAATCTTAGCCTAGTTCATCGAGAAACATGCATGTGATCAACGTGCTTCAACTCAACCCAGTTTGTCAGGGAACATGCACCAAATCAATATGCCTCAGCTCAACCCAGTTCATCAGGGAACATGCATGTGCCCAATGTGCCTCAACTTAGCCATGTTCATCAAGGAACATGCATAAAATAAACATGCCTAATCTCAACTGAGTTCATCGGTGAGTCCATACATATGTACCAATGTTTGTCAACCTCTCCACCCTTTTCATGATGTCCGAGAGGTCTCCTAAATCCCCCTTGGAGTGATGGAGAGAATGCGAGAAATCTCTACGTCATATGATGTCTGAGAGATCTCCTCACTCAACAGAGTGATCAAGAGCATATATATATATGTGTGTGTGTGTGTGTGTGTGTGTGTGTGTGTGTGTGTGTGTATACATATATATTCATCCTTCCATCTCAACAATGGATATAATCATGGAACCAATGGATAGATATATCTATCCATTGGTTCCATGATTATATCCATTGTTGAGATGGAAGGATGAATATATATGTATATGCTCTTGATCACTCTGTTGAGTGAGGAGATCTCTCAGATATAGATATATACATCTATATATGTATACAGGTATATATATATACATGTAGATATACATATGTATACATCTACATATGTATATATATGATATATATATATATATATATATATGATATGTATATATATACATATGTATATATATACATATATATACACATATGTATATATATGTATGTATACGTATATATATATACATACTATACATATACATATGTATATGTATAATATGTATATATATATACATACATAAATATATGTATATATATACATGTATGTATATACATATATATACACATATGTATATATATGTATGTATACGTATATATATACATATTATACATATATGTATAATATGTATATATATATACATACATATATATACATGTATATACATATATATGTATGCATATATATAAATATAAATATATATAAATATATATATGTGTGTGTGTGTGTGTGTGTGTGTATACATATGTATATATACATATGTATGTATATGTATGTATACATATATATATATGTATGTATATATATATGTATGTATATATATATATACACTCTGTTAAGTCAGTGATTTGTTTCTTAAAATTTTGTTTGATTTGCATTTTATTTCAAGTTATTCATTTGTTTTAATTTGATTTTTGCCTCTTTTAGGAAATTTTTAGTTTTTATATGAAATTTTGAGTTTACTTTTGAAATTTTCAAGTTTTAAACTTTAAGTTTTTTTGGTTAAAGGGTTTTTAAAAGTCATTATATCAAATAATGGACTCATACATCATGGTCTGAGCATAATCATGCATAGTCAGTACTCAAATAGCTTTTAAACTCCATGCAAAATGACAAAAAGCTGTAAAAAAACACCAAAACAGTGTTAAACTTATTCTTGTAGCGCTGGAGCCCGAAATTAACAAAGGCGCGCTACAAGAATATCGCCATTCTAAATTTCTCTGATTTTTCAGCCAAATTTGTCATGATTTCGACCATGAGGTGACTGATTACGTGTTTTGAGGGTGTTTGCTACGTGTGAATTCAGGAATTATCATAATTGCAGGTGGTTACACATCGTGAGGGAATCGTGGTCATCATGAAGCCAAATGTAATCCATTTTGACAGGTAGCAGTGTGGTTTGAGGAAAATGTGAGATGAGTTACCATTTGCATGCACATTTGAAGACAAAGGACTTAGTGGAGCAACCATAACCACTGAAAAAATGGGACATTGCCGTTGCAGAATAGACAGAAGTTTTTATGGCTTCACGGGAAATTAGGGCTCCTTAATTTCACTGCTTGCAGTAAAATTGATTGCCGAAGGACATCTGTACATTCGAGGTGAAGAATGTGACAACTCAGGGCATGATTTTAAACCACTACAGTCAATCAATCAAAAGGTATTTCACGATAAGCCACTGTAACTGCAAATTTGGGGCTTTTTCGGTGGGATTCGTTTTATCCAAATTGATCGTGGGAAATGTTAAATTGTGCTTTTAAATGAAATTTCGGCTAGAAAAATAGTTATCTAAGATGCTCTGAGATGCCAGGCTGGGCTGAGTGAGGGTTGAATATAGCAGTTTTTGATAAAGTATGACCCAGTCAAAGCTTAAAATGAAGTGATGTGAGGAACTATACATTTGACAGTGTTTTTCAATGTCCTAAATTGATTTTATGTTTGCAAGCAATACAAAGGGAACCGAATATTTGAAGTTGAAGGGAGACCTAGGTTTGCTAGGTATTGGAGCTTATTGATTTTTGGATGCAAATGAAGGCAGCTAGGAACTAAAGGCCTCAGAATAGATGAAAACCTAGTGTCAGTTTGATACTAAAATTGCTGAGAGCTGAAAGTAACTAAATTTGAGATTGTTGCTGCCTTATATTCCTCTCATCCAACCTATGAACAGTCTGAAATTAGTCTAGAAGATTGACAGCCGAGATTCTTCTTGTAAACTTTTATTGTGCAGAGATGGTTCATAAATAATTTTGGCAGGTTATGGGTACTAATACACAGGTTTCATATGCACACTGAAGATGGTCTTCTGTTTGAAAAACAATCTGATTGGTAACTAGGTTTCATAATCTGTTGCAGTTAAGATGTTGTAGCGCTCTGAATAACCTAGTCTACTTATACCTGTGATAAACCTGACTTGTATTAATAAACTAAAAGAATCATTCAGTGGAGATTGAGGAAGGCAAGTTTTTGAAAACTTGTGAAGTTTGAAGAAGAAACTGTATCTGTCAGGTGAACCCTAAAAGTTATACAGTTTTCATTTTCTGAAGAAAAATGGGCAAGAGTGGTAAAATTAACAGAGCTGAACCAACTGATGTAGAGTGGATTGAAAAACTACCTGGGTGTGTTGAATTGTTTCAACAGGCTGGTTGGATGGACTTTTTTAAGAAGATAGATGGGTATAATGCTGAAGTATCCTGTAAGTTTGCTCAAGGCTTTAAAAATGACATGGTGACCTTTGATACTCTTAAATTCAGGCTGACAGTGGAGCTGATTTCAGAAGCTACAGGGATTAAGAATGAGGGTGAAACATGGTTTAAGAAACTGGCTTTTGACTTTGATCCACAGAGATATCTATTACCAAATGTCACCCCTGATTGGAATAAAGGCATCCTTATTCAAAATTTCAGAAGGGAATGGGTAGAACCAATCCGAATTTTGCAGAGTTATGTTACTTGTGAAGGCATGTATGCTTATGTTTATAAGTATCACTTCAGATTTCCGCAACATATGGTGGGGGTGTCCAAGACGAGCCTTCCATTTTTCTTTTACAAAAGCCTACAGAAAATGTCCAATAGGGTTAAAGGGCATATGGACCATTCTTCTCAGTCCATCTTTCAGCATGGGCTAATTAAGTTGATTATTAGCACTGTTTTGCAGCATGAAGGAAAGACATGGGATTTTTTCATCTTTTGGTCTAGCTTTCAAAGCAAACAAGAAGAGCAGCAGCCTAAAAAGCAAGCAAACAAGGGTAAGGTTTTGATGAGAAAATTAGGTCAGAAGCCTAAAACTTGGAGACAAGGAAGATGTCAAAGTTGAGAAGGCAGCAGAGCATGTGGAGGTTGACAATAAACCAAGAATGTTTTCAGCTAGTATTAAAGGCAAGTACTCGCTGTTTGAAGACAAAAAGCAGCTGCTGCAGCCCATGGTACCAACAGAGGCCTCTTATGAAGTGAAAGCTGCTGATACAGAAGAAGTGGTTGCACACGAAGAAGAGTTTCAAGTCAAATAGAGAAGCCCCATTACTATATTGTCTGATGATGAAGGTTACCTGCTAGAAGAAGAGCAAGTGGAAAAAACTGAGATTAAAGCTGAAACATGCATAGAAGGCCCCACTTTGGCAAAGGAGGTAGTCAAACCTAAAAGGAAGAAAAGCAGTCTTGAAGCCATTGAATTTAGTACAGTTAAACGCAAAGGAAAAACCTTGAAAATGCTAGGGGAATTTGCACCGGGTTGGAGGCCTAAGAATAAGCTAAGGCTAAACATGAAGAAGTTGCTGGACCCTCGTTTGAATGTTGAAGGAGTAACTATCCTAGATGAGCTTTCATCAGATGAAAAAGCAGAAAGTAAAAAAATTGAGCCCTAAAAAGAAGAAAACAACAGCTGCCAAAGCTTCACCTGGTCAACCTGCAAAAACAAAAACATCAGTACAGTCAACAGAGGAATCAAATATCACCCAGCTTAAGCCTAAGTTGTCCACCATGTTTGTTGAATTAAGAGCATAATTGTTAGCACAGCAGCAAGAGGAAGAAGCTAGGGTTCCCTGTGTTGAAGCTGTAACCAGGGAGACAGATACTCATGGAGGCCTTAATTTTCCTAACATTTCCACAGATGTGCCAGATGATGATGCAGATATCTTCAAGAGTCTTGACATACCTTGGAGGCCCGCAGATGAACAAGAAGCTATGACAGGAAAGGTCATTGACACAGACAGAGAAAATATGCAAAGGGCTCTTAAACAATACAAATACCAAATGGAGTACTTACAGGAAACCAATGATGGCCTCGTTCTGTCAAATAAAAGGTTAAGGAAAGATTTACAGGAGGTAAATGACCATTATCAGGAATTGATAGCTGCATCCAAAGAGACTATAAAGAGGAAAAGGACTACTGACCTGCAATGCACAGAGTTGAAAAAGACAGTGAAAAGCTTAAAGCAGGAGAATGAAGAGCTTCAGAGAAAGATAGCTGACATGGAAAAGGAACAAAAAAGAGCAAAGAAGAAGTCTCAAGCGCTAGATGGTATTGCTTTGGTGGCTGAGGTAGCAAAAGATCTATAAGTCAGTTGTTCAATTAGTTATTAGTTATCTTTTTGAGAAGCTCATTAGTTAAGTGATTTACTATTTTTGGTAAATTTCACATTTTGTAATATTTTAAATTTTACTTTATCCTATCGAGTAGTTGAAGAGAGTTAGGGTTTTTTTATACCTAACTGTTTTTGTAAAAGTAGTATTTAGAGAGTTTTAGAAGTCATTAGAGGGGTTCTGATTTTTGGGAGCTACAGGAGGTCTTCAGGCTGCTTTTGTCTTCAGACTTGTTTAGGAGTTAAGTACCAAGACTCTTATATGCATTTGATGATGAAATTATGAGATATATGACATTTTTCCCCTTCAGTTTTCTATGTTGGCTTCAATATTGAACTTGTTTAGTTTCTTAATTGATATATTCATTACTGGTTTATGTGTATTTGCTGGTGATGCTTGTCTTTTATGAATGAACCTCAGCATAGTGTTTCTGTTGGATCTTGTGTGATATATTATGCATCTTTATCATCTTCTGTTTATGATTTAGTTATTATCTTGCTCATGAATGTATTCCCTGATTGTTCCCAAAGCTTACAACCATTTAAAAAACCTTTTAAACAAACCCTAAACCCTAGTTTTAATGAGTTTTATATTTGAGATTGTGCTGGCTTGTTTCTTTGGCCTTGGAAACAATTTCTAGCACTAACATCTTTGGCGCCGTTGCCGGGGACGAAAGTGAAGACATATTTTCCCCGGGATACTTATCAGTTTTCCTGGTTTAAGAGGTGGACTTGAACCAGCATTTTTTAAGGCTATTTTTCACCAAAGTTTGACACAGTGGCTACTAGAGGAGTTGGAAGAATTAGAAAGTTCTAGTTATCCCCAGCTTTATGCAGCCCTATTAGTTCCAAGTACTGTTATCCCTTTCTCTTTCTGAGAAGAAGAAACAAAATCTGTCTTGACAAATTGATTGGCGACTCCATTATTTCAAGATGCAGAGACCGATGTCCATGGAAGCTATTGTGGCTCGAAGGTTTGCACCTTTCAATTTTTCTGATATTCCAGGTTTTCCAAATCCAGTACCTATTATGGATATTTGGGGAGATTGTCTTCCACGGTTTAGGGAAAGCAAAGAGGACAATCCTTCAGATCACCTCATCAGATTTCATCAATGTATGGTCCAGTTAAATATCCAGCATGAAGATGTTCATGTATTCACTTGAGAAAGATGCACGAGATTGGTATTTTTCTCTTCCCACTGCTAGCATCTCCTCACTAAAGGAATTCCACACATGTTTTCGGAAACATTGTAAGTATCTGTTCTCAGCTGAACTCTTTTTAAAAGATTGTTGTGAGCAGGATGATGTTTATCATACAATTTCTGATTTAAAAAACCATGATGATGAGTACAATCAAGGGTTCAAAACATGACATGAAGAAGTTGAAGTTTCAGAATTTGTTGAAGAGGAGAAGGTAACATTTTCAGATAGTGTTGTCAAGGAAGAATGCCATGATCGTTATGATAATGAGGTTGTTGTTTTAGGTCAGTTTGAGGATTATTCAAGTGATGAGATCAGTAGAGATAGTTTGGAACATTCTCATAATGATTTCAACAGCCTTAATAACAGTTTGAATGCAAATCCTTTTGAAGATCAATCTCTAGTTCAACAAACTGTTGAAAATCCTTATTGTGTTAAAGATCAGCTTTGTATTGAAGGAAAAGATGAACCTTTAGCATCATCATTCGAAATTTCTTTGAATGCTCCTTGTTATGATGAAGAGATTAAGGTTCCAAGACAAGAATTTTGTGATGAATTAGATTCTATTCCTTTTGGTTTTGATACTAAATTCGATGAAGGCCATGCTGTTCACATTTCTTCAGAAGTTATTCATACTCATAGTTATGATAAATCTGCTGTTCAAAATCATTATGAAGATGCTCTACTTTTTAATAAATATGATGATGAAATTGAAAAGAAAGACCCAGAAATTTGTGAGGTGTGTGATATGTCACAATCTGATCAGCAGATTCAAGAATGCATGCAGTCTATTATCCTTGAACAACAAAAGCCAATGCATGATAGTCATTCATTTGAAGACAATGTGGAAAAGGAGGTTCAAAGTGTTGACATTATTGGTGATACTATTCAAAAATTTACAGAGCAAATTCAGGCTGATCCTAATGTCTTTTATCGCCAATGCCTGATTGATATTCATAGAACAAAATATTCTTATGGACAGCTTGTCTTTTTCATAGAGCAGGAAGGGGTAACTTATGGAAGTTTTTATGATCCAATAGCAGATTATTTAGAGTCAATACCAAGTTATAAATCTGTTATTTCAGAGACACTATTTGATGAAAGTGGGTATAAGTTGTTAAACCTATGCTCTTCATGTTTTCCAATATTTCTGATTATATATATATTTGGAGTTGGAAACAAGTTTTGGTGGGTTGATCAAATTTTTTCTTGGTTACATTGGAAATGGGATTACAATTTGATTCAGTAAATGGAAGATTCCTCACGAAAGAGATTGGTTTTCATTGTATATATAAGTGTGTGAAGGATTGAATAAAGATTCCATAGCCCAATGGATATTTTGCAGAAAAGCAGGTAGTTTTGGTGACAGAAGGCACTGGTCTACAGGTTCTTGAAGCCTCGCAGGGAGGACTTCATCCCGCAGCTGGAGCCAGATGTTAAGTCAGTGATTTGT
This sequence comes from Pseudotsuga menziesii, assembly GCA_001517045.1. Lineage (NCBI taxonomy): Eukaryota > Viridiplantae > Streptophyta > Pinopsida > Pinales > Pinaceae > Pseudotsuga > Pseudotsuga menziesii. Next base: position 211,533 of record LPNX010078446.1, on the reverse strand, counting down.
TTCGTAAAATTTTGTTTGATTTGCATTTTATTTCAAGTTATTCATTTGCTTTAATTTGATTTTTGCCTCTTTTAGGAAATTTTTAGTTTTTATATGAAATTTTGAGCTTGCTTTTGAAATTTTCAAGTTTTAAACTTTAAGTTTTTTTTGTTAAAGGGTTTTTAAAAGTCATTATATCAAATAATGGACTCATACATCATGGTCTGAGCATAATCATGCATAGTCAGTCCTCAAACAACTTTTAAACTCCATGCAAAATGACAAAAAGCTGTAAAAAAGCGCCAAAACAGTGTTAAACTTATTCTTGTAGCGCTGGAACCCGAAATTAACAAAGGCGCGCTACAAGAATATCGCCACTCTAAATTTCTTCGATTTTTCAGCCAAATTTGTCATGATTTCGACCATGAGGTGACTGATTACGTGTTTTGAGGGTGTTTGCTACGTGTGAATTCAGGAATTATCATAATTGCAGGTGGTTACACATCGTGAGGGAATCGTGGTCATCATGAACCCAGATGTAATCCATTTTGACAGGTAGCAGCGTGGTTTGAGGAAAATGTGAGATGAGTTACCATTTGCATGCACATTTGAAGACGAAGGACTTAGTGGAGCAACCATAACCACTGAAAAAACGGGACATTGCCGCCGCAGAATAGACAGAAATTTTTATGGCTTCACGGGAAATTAGGGCTCCTTAATTTCACTGCTTGCAGTAAAATTGATTGCCGAAGGACATCTGCACATTCAAGGTGAAGAACGTGACAACTCAGGGCATGATTTTAAACCACTACAGTCAATCAATCAAAAGGTATTTCACGATAAGCCACTATAACTGCAAATTTGGGGCTTTTTCGGTGGGATTCGTTTTATCCAAATTGATCGTGGGAAATGTTAAATTGTGCTTTTAAATGAAATTTCGGCCAGAAAAATAGTTATCTAAGATGCTCTGAGATGCCAGGCTGGGCTGAGTGAGGGTTGAATATAGCAGTTTTTGATAAAGTATGACCCAGTCAAAGCTTAAAATGAAGTGATGTGAGGAACTATACATTTCACAGTGTTTTTCAATGTCCTAAATTGATTTTTTTTTTGCAAGCAATACAAAGGGAACCGAATATTTGAAGTTGCAGGGAGACCTAGGTTTGCTAGGTATTGGAGCTTATTGATTTTTGGAAGCAAATGAAGGCAGCTAGGAACTAAAGGCCTCAGAATAGATGAAAACCTAGTGTCAGTTTGATACTAAAATTGCTGAGAGCTGAAAGTAACTAAATTTGAGATTGTTGCTGCCTTATATTCCTCTCATCCAACCTATGAACAGTCTGAAATTAGTCTAGAAAATTGACAGCCGAGATTCTTCTTGTAAACTCTTATTGTGCAGAGATGGTTCATAAATAATTTTGGCAGGTTATGGGTACTAATACACAGGTTTCATATGCACACTAAAGATGGTCTTCTGTTTGAAAAACAATCTGATTGGTAACTAGGTTTCATAATCTGTTGCAGTTAAGATGTTGGAGCGCTCTGAATAACCTAGTCTACTTATACCTGTGATAAACCTGACTTGTATTAATAAACTAAAAGAATCATTCAGTGGAGATTGAGGAAGGCAAGTTTTTGAAAACTTGTGAAGTTTGAAGAAGAAACTGTATCTGTCAGGTGAACCCTAAAAGTTATACAGTTTTCATCTTCTGAAGAAAAATGGGCAAGAGTGGTAAAATTAACAGAGCTGAACCAACTGATGTAGAGTGGATTGAAAAACTACCTGGGTGTGTTGAATTGTTTCAACAGGCTGGTTGGATGGACTTTTTTAAGAATATAGATGGGTATAATGCTGAAGTATCCTGTAAGTTTGCTCAAGGCTTTAAAAATGACATGGTGACTTTTGATACTCTTAAATTAAAGCTGACAGTGGAGTTGATTTCAGAAGCTACAGGGATTAAGAATGAGGGTGAAACATGGTTTAAGAAACTGGCTTTTGACTTTGATCCACAGAGATATCTATTGCCAAATGTCACCCCTGATTGGAATAAAGGCATCCTTATTCAAAATTTCAGAAGGGAATGGGTAGAACCAATCTGAATTTTGTAGAGTTATGTTACTTGTGAAGGCAGGTATGCTTATGTTTATAAGTATCACTTCATATTTCTGCAACATATGCTGGGGGTGTCCAAGACGAGCCTTCCATTTTTCTTTTACAAAAGCCTGCAGAAAATGTCCAATAGGGTTAAAGGGCATATGGACCATTCTTCTCAGTCCATCTTTCACCATGGGCTAATTAAGTTGACTATTAGCACTGTTTTGCAGCATGAAGGAAAGACATGGGATTTTTTCATCTTTTGGTCTAGCTTTCAAAGCAAACAAGAAGAGCAGCAGCCTAAAAAGCAAGCAGACAAGGGTAAGGTTTTGATGAGAAAATTAGGTCAGAAGCCTAAAACTTGGAGACAAGGAAGATGTCAAAGTTGAGAAGGCAGCAGAGCATGTGGAGGTTGACAATAAACCAAGAATGTTTTCAGCTAGTATTAAAGGCAAGTACTCGCTGTTTGAAGACAAAAAGCAGCTGCTGCAGCCCATGGTACCAACAGAGGCCTCGTATGAAGTGAAAGTTGTTGATACAGAAGAAGTGGTTGCACATGAAGAAGAGTTTCAAGTCAAACAGAGAAGCCCCATTACTATATTGTCTGATGATGAAGGTTACCTGCTAGAAGAAGAGCAAGTGGAAAAAACTGAGATTAAAGCTGAAACATGCATAGAAGGCCCCACTTTGGCAAAGGAGGCAGTCAAACCTAAAAGAAAGAAAAGCAGTCTTGAAGCCATTGAATTTAGTATAGTTAAACACAAAGGAAAAACCTTGAAAATGCTAGGGGAATTTGCACCGGGTTGGAGGCCTAAGACTAGGCCTAAGAATAAGCTAAGGCTAAACATGAAGAAGTTGCTGGACCCTCGTTTGAATGTTGAAGGAGTAACTATCCTAGATGAGCTTTCATCAGATGAAAAAGCAGAAAGTAAAAAAATTGAGCCCTAAAAAGAAGAAAACAGCAGCTGCCAAAGCTTCACCTGGTCAACCTGCAAAAACAAAAACATCAGTACAGTTAGCAGAGGAATCAAATATCACCCAGATTAAGCCTAACCTGTCCACCATGTTTGTTGAATTAAGAGCAGAATTGTTAGCACAGCAGCAAGAGGAAGAAGCCAGGGTTCCCTGTGTTGAAGCTGTAACCAGGGAGACAGATACTCATGGAGGCCTTAATTTTCCTAACATTTCCACAGATGTGCAGGATGATGATGCAGATATCTTCAAGAGTCTTGACATACCTTGGAGGCCCACAGATGAACAAGAAGCTATGACAGGAAAGGTCATTGACACAGACAGAGAAAATATGCAAAGGGCTCTTAGACAATACAAATACCAAATGGAGTACTTACAGGAAACCAATGATGGCCTCGTTCTGTCAAATAAAAGGTTAAGGGAAGATTTATAGGAGGTAAATGACCATTATCAGGAATTGATAGCTGTAGCCAAAGAGGCTCTAAAGAGGAAAATGACTACTGACCTGCAATGCACAGAGTTGAAAAAGACAATCAAAAGCTTACAGCAGGAGAATGAAGAGCTTCAGAGAAAGATAGCTGACATGGAAAATGAACAAAAAAGAGCAAAGAAGAAGTCTCAAGCGCTAGATGGTATTCCTTTGCTGGTTGAGGCAGCAAAAGATCTATACGTCAGTTGTTCAATTAGTTATTAGTTATCTTTTTGAGAAGCTCATTAGTTAAGTGATTTACTATTTTTGGTAAATTTCACATTTTGTAATATTTTAAATTTTACTTTATCCTATCGAGTAGTTGAAGAGAGTTAGGGTTTTTTTATACCTAAATGTTTTTGTAAAAGTAGTATTTAGAGATTTTTAGAAGTCATTAGAGGGGTTCTGATTTTTGGGAGCTACAGGAGGTCTTCAGACTGCTTTTGTCTTCAGACTTGTTCAGGAGTTAAGTACCAAGACTCTTATATGCATTTGATGATGAAATTATGAGATATATGACATTTTCCCCCTTCATTTTTCTGTGTTGGCTTCATTATTGAACTTGTTTAGTTTCTTAATTGATATATTCATTACTGGTTTATGTGTATTTGCTGATGATGCTTGTCTTTTATGAATGAGCCTAAGCATAGTGTTTCTGTTGGATCTTGTGTGATATATTATGCATCTTTATCATCTTCTGTTTATGATTTAGTTATTATCTTGCTCATGAATGTATTCCCTGATTGTTCCCAAAGCTTACAACCATTAAAAAACCTTTTAAATAAACCCTAAACCCTAGTTTTATTGAGTTTTATATTTGAGATTGTGTTGGCTTGTTTCTTTGGCCTTGGAAGCAATTTCTGGCACAAACACACTCGATGATTATCATTTGTAAAATTAGAGACTTGACTCCCTATGCACCGTAATGTCCTGTAAAAATGATCTCCAGACCTAGAATTCAAAGAATTGCAAGTATTTTGACTTGGGGAATTACAAGTATTGCAAGTATTTAGCATTGAATCAATTACTGTTTCAAAGGTACCATTTTGTATGGAGGAGTTATGCTTTGTGAATCATTATTCCTTGGCTATAAGGGCACCTAATAGCGGATTCAATAATTAAATAGTCATGTTGCAAATATAAAGAGAAATACCCTACTCCTACAACATTGCGTCTTTAGAGAAACCTTTAAAGGGTTGTATATTTGGCGTCTAGGTGATGATACCAATTGTTTGAAAAGCAGGACAACTGGTTAAGCATGAATTAAACTTGAAAAACTTGCAAACTATTAGGTATAACAAAATATATATCAACTCTGTATTGAGATGTACATGATCTGAAACAGCTTCCATGATGATTGGACAACAGTTCACAGAGAGAAATAACCATTGATAAGAACTGAACTTTCCTTAGAATGTATGGTCACCTAAAATAAGAGTACACTAAAATTTAGATTCTAGTAAGCTTTTGAGATTGACTAAACTTATCGAAAAGGTTGGAGAGACCAGTATTCTACAGTGTTCTTATAATGCACAGTTACATAAAGGCATATTCTTATCAAGATTCATGACTTTCAAAATGAAGGAATTTACTTGACCATGAAAAGCACATTTATGATGAAGCAAAGGATAGAGAAAATCATGATGAGGTTCATATTCCCTATTTGAACTGCCTACAAGAAACTATTTCTTCGTAAGGGTAATAAAACATGTCTCCATCCTGCTTGAGTGGAATGTGAAAGTGCCCTGCCCTAATTATCTTATTATGAATTAGTTTGAAGTTCCAATTCCCTTCAGGCCCTATGGCATGTTTACGCCTTCCACTCTGACTCCCCACGTGGGATGCGTTGCTTCTTCAATAAAATATAAGTGCCTCACTAAGACTTGGGTCTCGTATTTTGGTGTGGAGTTATATTTACAAGTACAAAGTTCAAGGTTCATGAAAAATTGTTCAAAACCTACCATTAGTACAGCATTATATCATAGGGTATCTTTCTGCGGGAGGATAGAGGCAGGGCAGAGCAGACGGTAAGAGTAAGAGAGGGTCTGACCTCCCCAATTACGTTTTTTACTTGCCAAGTCGAAGAAGTTCAGCGTAGAAGTCAACTTCGGCACTATGGACATTGAAGAAGTCAGAGCAAGGGCTATGGCTTCCATGCCCAACAAGAAGAGGAAGATAAAGCAGCCGCCGCCGCACCCACTCCTCATTTGGGAAATTTATTTCCACAAATAATTTGTTCGACAGAAATGGGACACAACTACAAGTTTCTAGTGCACTATCAGTTCAATTATGTGGTCGTAAGGAAAATAATGTCTTCTTATCTAGTTTACAAGATCTACATCCTTCTATTAGATCTCTTGCAGCAGAAGAGAAAGATGATAACCTTGTGATTAGATTCTTTGATGGAGATAGTGACAGTGAGGGTGAAGAACAGAGCTGGAGAGTGGATCGAAGTGAGAAAGATGGATCATTAAGGGAAAATACAAGTGGGACTTCTGCAAGCCAATCACTTTCATCTTCTTCACAGATGGCTACAAAAACATCGCAACAAACCCCAGGGATGCGGAATCAAATGGCTATGGTGTAGAAGTAGTTAGCTGCATTTCGTACAACCATGTCAAGTGCAGTTCAAGTCTGTGGGGTGACTTCTGTGGGGTCTGGAAAGGGTCCACCTCGGCAGTCATCCTGTAATAAAAAGCCTATTGTTGGCCACAATAGTTCAATTGGCCATAAACATGCTTTCAAGCCTGGCTCATCTGTAACTAAACCCAGAGGCAATGACTTGGAGAACTTGAGAAAGCAAATTGAAACAAAAGAGAATGAATTGAAGCTCCAGAGGCATATTCGATCAGGAAAGCGACAGGATACAAGATCAATTCCAAGTGGAACATTCCATACAGTTGGTATTGTAGATTCAACAACTATGAGTAGCAGGGGGCAAATTCTGCCAGTCCAACATTTCTAAGTTAATAGAAGGTGCACATGATAAAGAAATTAATGAAGAAAAACAGAAAATCTCAAATGTTATATTGCAAGAACTTGAACCCACTTTTAAGGTTAGTACGAGTAGTCTTCAATAGCAAAGGTGGTAGATTCCAAATGTTGATATTGATCATAGTTGTACAAAGGATGGTTCCAGAAATGGGGTTTTTACAAGGGAATCGCATGCTGCATGTTCCAAAAGATTAGTTGCAAAAGTTAACCCTTCAAGGCAGAAACATCTAAAATATGTTGTGAGTATCAATGAAGAACACATAAGAACTACTTCTGCACTTCCTGATTCGATTCAAGAACATTGTACAAGGGTGGAAAATAATAGGAGCCCTACTAAATTCAACATGAATATGGCTGCATAAATATTAATACCATACAACCCTTCAAAGCATGTAATTTCTAAGGAATTTGATCACATAAATAACTATAATTCCTTAAAAGGGGAAGGAAATAAGAAACGTAAGTTGGAGGATGTTAGTCCAGCAGGGGGTCAGTCTTTTTTTGGAGATGCATCTAAGGTGCATAAAAAACATAGTTTAGTTGAAGGTTTTGAACAAAAGGATGATATTAGAAATTTGCAGGCCATGTCAGTAGAAAGTGAAGATTTTTGCTTGGGAAAATCACGCATGCAATTTCAAGAGATTGGGAAACATGCTTTGAAAAAAACAGTTAAGGTTGCACAAATTGAAGATGGTCTTCACAATTCTAAGTCAGGTGTTGAGTGAACAATTGGGAGTGACTTGATGGATGTTAAAGAATGCATGGACGGAATTGGTGGTCATCCATTCACTCAAGAGGTTAGCTTCAATATCTCTCATAGCATGCAATTAACTCCCACAGAACCTGTTTGTCAAAATAAAAATGTTGTGGAAACCTCTGCTGATGTTGTGGAAACCTCTGCTGATGTTCCTAGTCAAATGGTATCTTAGCTAGGGATCTTATGTTGATGCAAGCAAGGAATTAGAGTTGGGGTTTGCCCTAAGAAGACAATGGAAGCTAGAAATCACTACAGCAACATACAATAAACATACAGTAAACACAATTCAATTTCATACAGTAAACATACTGCTGGAAATCACTACAGCAACATACAGTAAACACAATTCAATTTCTCGTAGCACATCATTCTAAAATAATTTTGTAATTTCTAACACTCGCATATATTAGGTCCAGTAAAAAAACAGTTTAAAACATAGCTAGGAAGTTTTGAAAGAAGGATAAACATGGACAGGTTCAAAATTAAACCAGTCTAACAGTGTTATGGAAAATGAAGAAACAACTCCAGTAATTTAAGAATTAAGCATAATGATTTATGTTCTTAATGGAAATGTAGGACACATAAAAGAACAAAAGTTTGAATGAAAATATAACAAGTGCAACATATTATAGACAAATAGAAAATCAAAAGGATTTGCAAAGACATACCTTTATCAGAAGTATTCAGTTTTGGCTTCCATTTTTCTTGTTGTTTGGACTTGTGTATTCCCGCTACAACATCATTCCCCTTCATTGCTTGATGTAATATGCTTGTGCCTCCTTGAATTTTTTCTATAGACTGTTGACCTACATCATTTAAACTCTTGCTCTTGATAGAGCTCTGTTTACTCTTTTTTGCATGATTCCTCAATGTCAAAACTAAATATCCATTCAGTCGATGCTATGACCCGTTTTGCTCCAAAGCAAGCCAGGATTACTACATATCAGCACTATGTACATCCATCAATTACAGTTACCTAGGATATGTATGAATAGAATTAGTCAAGCACATGCAAAAATATTATGAATGGACAAATAGAAGAAAACAATGTGGTTTAGACCTTCCTTAATTTCTATACTCAGATATATAATACGATCACACTTTGTCTCTTAGGAGACAAGTCACTAACGAAACAATGGACATACCTAAGAGAGAGAGTAGATAGGTAGTTGTAGGGTAGAGTGAGACAAATACAGACCACAAGGTCATAGATCAATACTGTCAACCTCAAAACATATATAAAAAACAAAAAAAACTATTTGCATTTGCAGCAGCTGTCGACCCAACAGCTCTCCACCCACAAAACTCAAAATCCCTAATCGAGGTTCTACACCCAGCTTGATGAGATTCAAACCAGAATCAGTTAATTTTTTTAGGCCTTTCTGGCCACAAACAATTGCACCTAATTGGACTAAATTTTTAACAGCTACACTTATTGCCTCATGGCTTGGGGCTTGAGGTCCAAACTCCACTCAGCGCAACCAGGATTTCTTCTCTTAGCTTTTCCATACCTCAGATATTGTCATTGTCTGCTCTAGGAGGACATCATGGATAGTCCTAACTTGTGCCCATAACTGCCTCACATCCACAAAAATGGCCCAAATTGAATGTCGAGGCTACTAGAAGGTGAAACACACCCAATAATGTTCAAAACAATACCCATATTGGCTTAATTATTGTTGTAACTTGCTGTTACAGGGCCCAAAACTGCCCAGATATGAGGTACATGGGCAACTACCCTATTTACCAGCAACTACTGGAAGGAGACTATGACCCCCTGGTTTTATCAGCAGCTACTGAAAGGATGTTATGACACCCTATTTACCAGATATCACTGAAAGGATGATACAATCCCCTGGTTTTATCAGCTGTTATTGAAAGAATGCTACGAAACCCTATTTACCAAGTACCACTGGAAGGATGCTACAAACCCCTGGTTTTATCAGCTGCTTCTGAAAGGATGTTACGAAACCCTATTTACTAGCTACCACTGGAAGGAGGCTATGACCCCCTTGCAATCCTGTAGCCTGCCCTAGCACCACCCTGCCACCCTAATATGTTTTTATCAACTTCTATATCTTCTTATGTCTTCCATTCTGTCATTGGTTTCTCATCACTTACTTGGTGTTTGTCTTTTGTTTTTACTGCTACATGGATCTGGACTACAGAGACACATTTTCTAAACTCAAAATCTTGCTTATAAATACATTTAACATCATTCATCTTTCTTTACAAATGGATCTCTTCATTATGGAGTTTCATAGTTGCGCCCTTTCAATCTGGAGTCGTACTTGTTCATCAAACACATCACTTCATAAAACATGCCTCTCCATCAAACGTGTTTCCTTACTTCTCTGTTTAAGTATTAACATACTCTGTTTATATTTTATTTAAATTTCTTAGTCACCCCCCCTTGTTTAACTAATACAGTCATAATGATTTTCATCATTCACATCCTTCCATTTTGGGCATGTGCCTGTGACTCTTTAGAAATCTCTTGGGCGATTTCAGAGCGTCGAACAGAAATCCTTCTGCAATTGCCTTTCCGCAACAGAAATATTTTCGTAATTACTTTTCTGACCCTATCTTTTCGCAACAGAAATCCTTCCACAAATTCCTTTCTGCAACTATCTTTCCACAACATAAATCCTTTCACAATTTCCTCTCCACAACTATCTTTCTGCAAATAGTTTTCTACATTTATCTTTCTGCAAACTGTCTTTCTGCAATTAACTTTCTGCAACGATCTTTCTGCAATCTACGGGAACTTCTTCCTTCTGTAATTGTGGGTCTGCTTTTCAACTTTTTTCGAAACTGCTTCCGCAATTGTGAATTGCGGATTGTGGGTACTCATTTCCCTAATTCTCAAAAATGAATTCCGCAATTGGGAATTGCGGATTGCGGGTATGCATTCCCCAAATTCTAAAAAATGGCTTCCAAAAATATCTTCCACAATTAACTTTATGCAATTACGGATTGTGAATTGTGGGTATGCATTTCCCAATTTCTCAAAAATGACTTTCGCAAATCTCCTCCGTAATAGCCTTCCCGCAACTTGAACAAGCTTGCACCTTGGCATTACGGAAACTTTTCTTCACCATTAATATTTCTCTGTCTTATGAGCTGGTGCGTCCAAATATTCACTTCATAGAGTCTTAGTGGTATAACTCTTTCGATTCCGCTTAGCCAACTGTGTTACTTTGGCTCAATATTTTTGTGCCAGATTCAATCCCGACCATTCATCTCTACCTTGCCTTGTCCTCAATCATTCACCCCCGTAATACTTAAAGCAGTATTTAGTGTTTGGATATCCATCTATCCCTACAGTGATCGATGGTCAATCAATGACCCTGTACCATTGTTATTTCAAAACTCAATTAATTGATCAAAGAATCGATCATTCCTCCTCATCGATTTGCATCTGAAAATGTCCTCTTAATATCATGTATCTGACACTTGTCAAAACCTAGTTTTTATCATTTTGATAGATTTACTTCTTGCACATGTGGCCATTAGAAACAAGGATAAAAACTGTGGGTAGAATGACATATTACCAAAGAACATACCCATGTTGTTTGATGAATTTATTTACACAAAGATTGCATTTGGTGGGCATTTGAGAAATGTCCTTAGATAGTTTTTCAAAACCTTAGGTCACCTAGGGTGGATTCTTACTTTCATCAAACTTGGAAGGTGAAGTATCCATAGTATGGGGACAACATGACGATTTTATCTATGCCAACTTCATCTACTGCAACCTCATCATACATGCTATGTCATTACACTTTTTTTATTCTTTTATTTTTCACTGAGTTTTTCCTACCATTATATCCTTTTGTCATCCTTTGTCATTCATGAACTCCTTTGACATCAATGACAACCATACTCAACATTCTCCCCCTTTGGCATTGATGGAAACACCTAAACATTTTCTCCCTTTGAAAACAATGACAAAGGATAACTTGTTATGCCCTTGCTTATAACCCTTTTTTACAGAGAATTTCCAATATTTCTCTTGTTTGACATTTGTCCCTTCTTAAATGGGTAACTTGGATGCTTAAGGTCATAGACTCCGCCTATTAGTAATCCCCCCCCCCCCCTTGTCATCATTTCCTTTTATTGTGATAGAGTTTATAATCATCAGTTTTACTTTTTATATCTTTCAGCCAACCTTTAGTTTCCTTCCATACCTGATTTCCCTTTTAAGGATGCATCATATAACTTGTTCTTGTTTTAAGGAGTCTTTAATGCCATGAAAATAACTTATGTTAACTTAGTTATGACTTTTGGATCACAGACTTCATGGTCTTCATGGATCACGCACTTTAATACTTGCACTTTGTCACATGGATGGTCTCTAGTAAAGTCTTCTTTTTCAATTTGTCACTAATGCAAGAAGAAGCTCACTGTATAATTTGAGATGAAAGACCTTGGAATGATTCACTATTTTCTAGGTCTTGAAGTATGGCAGTATCCAGACGAGATTTTCCTAAACCAAGGAAAATATGCAGTATAGATCCTAAAGAGATTTGGGATGATGGATTGTAAGGCTATGACTACTCCGATGACAACAAATTTGAAGCTATTGAATGATGATTCTTCGGAGATAGTGGATGTTACCTTATACAAATAGATTATTGGTTCACTAATGGAATTAACCAATACGAGGCTAGATATATGTTTTGTTGTAAACACTCTAAGTTAGTATATGGTGAAACCAAGGCATGTTCACCTAGTGGGAGCAAAACATGCGATGAGGTACCTGAAGGGGACATTGGATTATGGTCTCAGATATGCATCAAATACTGACATCAAATTACATGTATTGACAGATTTAGATTGGGAAGGAAGTGCCAAAGACATAAATACCACTTCAGGATATTGTTTTAGTTTGGGATCAGGCATGATCTCATGGTTCAGTAGAAAGCAGTCTAGTAGTGCACTTAGCACGACAAAAGTTGAATACATTGTAGCATGTTCAACCTGTAGCGAAGCAGTATGTATTCACAATATGTTGGTAGGATTATTTGATGCAGAGGTAGATGTGACTACTATCCATTGTGATAATCAGAGTTGTATTAAGATGACAAAAAACCCGATGTTTCATGATATGTTGAAACATATTGAAATTAAATATCATTACATCCGAGATATGGTGCATAAGGGAGTTGTAAGGCTCGAGTATGTTCCTACAAAGGAACAAGTGGCAGATGTGTCGACTAAGCCTCTGTCTCGTGTAAAGTTTGAATACTTTTGAGGCAAGCTTGGTGTAGTTCGAAAGGACCTCCCTCGAAAGAGGAAGTGAAGAAGAGGTAGTAGGTTTTCTGTTGCAGTGGTGTGGTAGCTCAGCTTAGGGTAGGGTATGTCTGGATAGGCTTGTTGGCCCGAAAGGGTTAGTAAGTCATACGAGGCTCGTTTGATCCTAGTGGGATTAATATGTTTGTCTAGGATTGCTGGTCTGAAAGGGTTAGTAATCCAGACAAGGCTTGTTTGGTCCCTAGGGAGATCCATCTGTTTGATTAGGCTTGTTGGCCTGAAAGGGTTAGTAACTCAGACAAACGCCCGAGTGGATCTACCAGATAACCCACCGTGATGCTGCTCCAGATGTCCTAAGGGAAAGATGATGAGATGCCAGCAGTTTGTGCTGATATCAATATTTCTATGTGATGAGGTTGTTTCAATATTTATATACTGATGTTGATGATGTTGTTTCAATATTTCTATACTGACAATACAAATAATGATCTAGCATTTATTTGTTGATGATGATGTTTTAGCACTAACATGCTAATGATGTTGTTGTTGCTTTAGTATTCAGATACCAATGTTGTAGATGATGATTCAATATTCACATATTGATGTTGCAGAAGGTGATTCAATATTCACATACTGATGTTGCAGGAGATGATCCAATATTCACATACTGATGCTGCAGAAGATGATCCAGTATTCACATACTGATGTTGTAGAAGATTATTCATTATTCACATACTCATGTTGCAGAAGATGATTCAGTATTCACATACTGATGTTGCAGAAGATGGTCTATTATTCACATACTGATGTTGTAGATGAGGATGCCTCAATATTCACACATTGATAATGATGCAGTTCCAGATTGATGATGAAGATGCATGATGTTGTTCCAAAACTTCATATGACATATAGAGACTCACCAGTCATATGTACAGTTGTGGTGGTGGTTGTTGCTGATGAAGAATACCTTCCTAGTTAAGAGGGAGTGTTAAAATATTGTATCTTTGGAAGATATTCTATTTGTACTATTTGTATTCCTCCTTCAGGAGATGCCACCAATGTAATTGGTCATGTAAGAGTCATTGAAAGAATCAATTTAAAACTCCGAATATAAGTTGGGTCAATAGTACCCATGTGTCATTATAATAAATTTTATTTTGGTGTCTTACTAGACAAGTCGACCCAGTTAGGTTTTAGGTCAAGTCAAGATTAAAATATAAATAGGGATGCACCTCCTTCATTTGTACTCACTTCACTCAAGCAAGTTCGCTAGAGGGAGAAGAAGAAGTGCGCTAGAAAGGGAGAGGATAAGTTATCTCGGGGTTTTACATTGTCTTGGTTGAGTTCTTTACTGAGGAAGTTTTGCTAGTATTTCTCCCTTGTGATTTCCCCGAGGAAAATCTTTGTGTTGCTATGCTTGTTTTTCTTTCAATGATCCTACTATTGTAAATTGTTTTAGAAGATCATTTAAGCAATTAAGAAAACTTAACATATAAGAAGATAAGTCCTTTCCCGTTTCTTTTAGTAGAGGTTAAAAAAAACAGAACTAGGTACCCCATCCAAAGACTCATTTCCCATCTTGCAAATCTATTGGTTGCTAAAACGATTACCCAGTAATGAAAGAATGAAGCACAAACATTACTAGAGATTCAAGCAAAGTTAAGGTGCTCGACACCACATACCCGATTGGGCATAAAAATAAGCAAAAAGACACGATATCAAAGGCCAACTACACCATGTAGAGATTAACCTTGTTTTCTGTTGATAAGTAAACCATGTGAACATAACCACCAATGAGCTCAAAGGGGGGCATTGACTAAGAGTCCCCACTTCTCGAGAATTTTCACAATTAATGTTTCCAATCCGTACGGATAACTGTTAACCTTACACCGACATCTGAACACCATAATAAGTATTAACAAATACTCTTAACCTTTGTAGCCCCAAAAATCTATGAAGCAATGAGTAACTTTTACCATATGTTGATCGACCATTAGAGAGGCATAAAACAGGGTATTAGAGCCATAGATCTCTTGGCAATGAAAGGGATGGTGGATATGTATTTCGCCATAAAAAACTTGTTAAATGCCCCTGACACCTACCCACCACCCATGCATGGGTTACAAAAACCGAATCGAATGTCTACAACCACATACCAATCAAAATTTAAATAAATATATTTTTAAAAATTCCATTTAATATAAAAATTATATAACTATTTAAAAAAGTTAAATCTATGAGAAAAATCATGGTAAGGTGGCTTACATTATCTTCAACAACACACCTTGCATTGCCTTATGTCACTTAGTCATTGGTCTCTATGTTCTAACCGATAATGGAGAGCCAAACATTCACTCTAAATGGGATCTAATATCTTGGTATCGACTACTCTTTAGGCCTAGTTATCGGATATGGATTTTACATACCTTGAACTTTGGAGAATATTAATCTGCTCTGTTAGAGTTAATTTTATCTCACAATGTATAAACATAAATTCCCTCCAAATAACGATGAAAAATCATTTACCGGAGCCCTCGATAGGTGAGTAAATAATAAATAGTTAATGTCTTCATAAAGTTGGAGATTTAACATTTACATGTTTCGCGGTTACTGACAAGTTGAAGAAGCAGAGGGGGAACATTTTCCTTTCAACCGGTCTACTCGTGGTTTGCAATGGCACTGGTTTGGATCAGGCTACCACTGGAAGGATATTTGGATCTTTTTGACAAAATTAACATCTCGCCCAAGGTTTTATTGTGATGAAGGTCCTTAGCTTCAGAATAAAAGCCATTCGTTAAATGCAGGGCGTAGTAAACTCTGAGGGAACGCTGTTACTTATTCCTTCGTACAGGTACACGTTATTTTTGAGTTTGTTCTCCAATAGTTACAGGGCATGGAACTTGTCGGTTATTTTCTTAATATTTATGAACTTTCTAATGTGTAGTTAGCCCGTTTGAAAGGAATGCAAGGTTGATTTTGAATTATGAACTTTTCTATGGAATGTTCAAACCTCAAATGAGACGCAATGAGTGGCATGCTTCTGTAGAAACCACCCAAACACATATGCCAAACTGGTATTCTGTGACAATTCCAAATAACCCTGGATATGGAAATATTCATCAGTACGGTAGTTGTACCTGTAATTTTCTATTGCTACAGTTAAATGGCTTAGGTAACACCCTGGGAATGATGCTTAGGATTATGTAATATCTTCGAATTTCATCTCCAAAATTTTAGATTTGAAATTCTAACTGTGCAAATCCAAGTTAGAACATCACTTATAGTGATCAGGTTAGTTCTGATAGTTTTTCGGAGCACACATGGAGGAGAAGACAAGATAATTTCGACATTTAGAACTTGTTGATCTCTTATTACATATGAACACGCACATATAGTACGAAATTGGATACCTCAGAATAAAAGTTATCGTCCAACCAAACATGGACGACCCAAAATTGGTGTACTCATTCTAATATTGTTATACACTTATAATGTTGACTGTACTTCAAATTTAAGCGGAGAAAGGTGACCAATTAAAAAAGGGCAGTACATCTTAAACAAGTGCTTAACATAGACACCACTGATAGGATCAGTGAAACAGAAGACATATTACTTCTGCATTTGGGGAAAGGAAACTTGAAAGTCCATACCCCGAGCACAAGATCCTCTCAAAAAGTTTGCACCACAGCAAGGGCGTTGTAAATGCATGTAACAACAGCAGAACATTAAGTGCACCAACAATTGAAGAGAGGAAGTGTTAGAATAGCTTGCATTGTTGATTTTTTTTAAGCAGCATCGAGAGCCATTCTCTTGGAGAATGGAGGCACCTGGTCAGTTACCAGGAACCTGAACCAGTCTGATATCGGGGGACTCAGCCTAGAGCTGAGTGGCCATTCGTTGAATGGAGGCACTTGGTCAGTTACCAGGAACCTGAACCAGTCTAATACTGGGGGACTCAGCCTAGAGCTGAGTGGCCATTCGTTGAATGGAGGCACCACTCTAGGACTGGGGGACTCAACCTAGGGCCGAGGGCCATTCTCCAAGACAATTGAGGTGCTTGGTCAGTTACCAAGTAAATGACATTGAGTCAATTGATGCAGCCTAAGGCTGAGGCACCTGGTCAGTTACCAGGTTATCACTATAAGTCCTAGACCGGGTCTGGGCATGTGATGCACTCCTACATGCCCTCCTATCCTTGATCTATGGGCAATGTGACCTTCTCCAAGGATTAGCCACCCTTGGTTAAGACACCTAGTACCCGATCTTGGTGGCACAAGGAGTTCAAGTTAAAAGCATTAGTAATTCTCCCTATTTATGATGATGTACTTCGGGCATGAAGGACCCTTATGACCACTTGCCTTGATCACATAACACTTGAAGGAACCTCTTGCCCTAATCCTTGGTCCACGAGGAAGACCAAGAGGCTAAAGTCAAAATACAAGAAGACTTATTGGACCATAAGAAGTCAAAGTAAAAAATACAAGAAGGTCTCTAGGACCACTAAAAGTTAAAGTCAAAAGGGTAAACATGAAAAAGAATAAAACCCTATTATTAAATTCCTATTTATGGGGGACCACTTCAAGTGACTGAAAGTCTATAAATAACCTTCACTTGCAAAACACTTCATCTCCATCTTGGCTGCTTCATTGAAGACTGATATTTTCGCTGGGTTTTTCAAGTGTGTGGCAGAGTTTATGTTTTATCCCCTAGCATGGCGGCTTAGCTAGCTAGGCCATCCTTTTACAACACACCCACTGCTAGGGTTTTCATCATACTCCTCATGACAATAGCAACAACAGAAGATCAGATCTAGGGCAGCTCTCTCCCACATCTAGGGCAGCCGTCTCCTCAATCCGGGCATCCCTCTCTCTAATTCAGGTAGCCTTAAACTGCTCACAGAAAATTCGGGCAGCCTGTTTCTCATCACAGACAACCCTCTCCTTAATTCGGGCAACCCTCTCTCTAATTCAGACAGCCTTAAACTGCTCACAGAAAATTCGGACAGCCTGTTTCTCATCACGGGCAGATACAGGGACATTTGGGTAGACCTCAGGCAACCATAATCCAATCTTGGGCAGCCACAGAACAACTCAGGCAACAAAAGAGAGGCTCGAGCAACAACAAAGGAAGCTCGGGCAACTCGAAACAGTTCGGGCAGGGAAAAGAAAGGCTCGGGCAGCTGCAAAAGAATTTTGTGCAACACTGAACAACCCTCAGCAGGTCCGGGCAACTTAGAGAAGATTTCGGGCAGCCTAGAACAGATCCGGGTAGCCCTAAATTGGGCCCGAGCAGCAACTGGCAGTTTTTGTGCAGCTCGGGCAACAAAGAAGAAATTTGTGCAGCAAACCCTAGTTTGCATTTTTCAGGAAATTGGTCTTCTCCCTCCATGTGGCAAGTTTTGGTCAATATCTGTTAGGGTTTGAAATTGTTCAAGCCTGCCAGGGTTTGACAAATTTGTGAAAAACATTCATCTCAAAATTCTGAGATTTTTCTTACTGATTCTACAAACTCAGCCATCTCATTTAAGGGATGAATTACTAATGCTTTTGGGGTTTTTGTCCTTTAAAGGTTTCCCCGTGAAAACATCTAGTGTTCATTTGTGTTGATGCTTGATTATCTACTGCACTTGTCTTATTGTTATCTATCTTACAGTCTGCAAAATTAAAGAATATATGCACATGCTAAAATTCAACATGGTATCAGAGCTTTGCATGTGAAGAGTACAGTAAGAGAGTAGATTGCTGTAATCCTTCTAGACCTTGGGACATTTTGCAGACTTAGATAATAGACTTGTGAAGCAGAGATGGCCACCAACACTTTCAGACCAGAAGAGAGGCTTGAGGGATCGGCCAACTACAACTCTTGGAAAGCTAGGCTCATGGCCACCCTAGAAGAAAATGATCTTGATGACTTGGTTCTTAATGCCATAGAAGAACCTGTAACCAATGTTGGAAGAATTGCCTTTAAGAAGAAGCAAGCAAAGGCAAGGATGATCATCTATGACTCAGTGAAGGAAACCTTGATGCCCACTATCACACCATTGAAGATCGCCAAAGAATGCTTTGAGACCTTGACAAATTTATATGAAAAGAAGGCACCTAGCCAGAAGAGAGTACTGAAGAAAAGGCTTCGTACATTGAAGATGAACAAGGATGAAGGAGTTGCTCCCTTCTTCACAAAGATTGCACAGGTAAGAGATCAACTTTCTGCTATTGGTATACCTGTGGATGATGATGATCTTGTACAGACTGTATTCGATGGTCTTCCAAATTATTAGGAAACCTTTCTGGCAGTTGTAAGGGGACGTGAAACTCAACCAAACTTTGATAGTCTTTGGCACGACTGTTTGGAAGAAGAAGGAAGAGTTAAAAGTAAAGCAATTGCCACTAAGGAAGGGAACCTTGCTCTTACAGCTAAGACAAGGAAGTTCAAGAAGCCCTTCACTCAGAAAAAAGAAGGAAAAGAAGCCTCAAGGTAAACATTCAAATACAACAAGTTTAGAATGTTTTAATTGTCATAAGATTGGACATTTTGCCAAGGATTGCAGGCAGCCAAAGAGAAAGTTCAAAAAGAGGTTTCAAGCTTTTGCAACAGCAGAAGGAGAACCCAAGAAGAAGAAGAATGCTAAGGCTACCAAAGACGATGAACCTATAAGGGAATACTACCTGATATCTGCTCTTTCTGGATCCATCACTAATAGTGCTAACTCTTGGTTAGTAGATAGTGGTGCTTCCAAGCATATGATAGGTTTTTGGGAAGCACTTACCAGTTACATAAAGAAGAAGTTCACTACTCAAGTAGAACTTGGGGATGACACCACCTATAAGATTGAAAGAGTCGGCTCAATCTCACTTCAACTTGAATCAGGCACAATTTTGCATATTGAAGACATTTTATATGTCCCTGGGTTGAAGAAGAACCTCCTCTTTGTTGTTGGCTTAGAAGACAAAGGTTACAGGGTTCTTTTCATGGACAAGAAGGTCCTACTATGGGCAAAGAATGAGAAGCTAGGCTCAACTGAACTGATTGGAGTTCGAGAGGGAAGCCTCTACAAAGCTTCTGGAAACTTCACTCAAGCTTTGGTTCACAACATAGTTGACCCATGTGAGCTGTGGCATCAGAGGTTTGGACTCCTCCACTATACAACTCTTCCAGGCCTTCAAAAGATGGTTACAGGTATGCCAAAATTTTCTATTAAACAAGATGGTGTTTGCAAAGGTTGTGCTCTAGGTAAGAGCACTAAGAAATCCTTTTCCAGAAGCAAGAATAGATCTAAAGGAATCTTGGATTTGATTCATTCTGACATATGTGGGCCTATGTCTTCACCCTCCTTGAGTGGGTGCTTGTACTATGTTTTGTTCATAAATGATCACTCACGAAAGTCCTGGATTTACTTTCTCAAAGTCAAGATTGAAACTTTTGACAAGTTCAAAGAGTTCAAGGCTCTTATTGAAAACCAGACAGGAAGACACATCCGTATCCTAAGGTTAGATAGTGGAATCTAATGAGTTTTATGACTTTTGTCGAGAAGTAGGAATCAAGTGGGAGCTGACAATGCCTTACAACCCTCAACAGAATGGGGTCGC
This sequence comes from Pseudotsuga menziesii, assembly GCA_001517045.1. Classification (NCBI taxonomy): domain Eukaryota; kingdom Viridiplantae; phylum Streptophyta; class Pinopsida; order Pinales; family Pinaceae; genus Pseudotsuga; species Pseudotsuga menziesii. The sequence continues at coordinate 191,428 of LPNX010078446.1, read as the reverse complement.
AGAAAGGAAGAATAAAACGATTTGTGAAGCTGCTAAAGCTATGCTGAATGACCTTCATCTTCCTTTATCTCTGTGGGCTGAAGCTGCATGTACTGCTGTGTACATTCAAAATAGAAGCCCTCATGCCATCTTGGGAGAAAAGACCTCAGAAGAAGTTTTTACCAGCAAGAAACCTGCAGTTGACCACATGAGGATTTTTGGCACTTTTGTGTATATTCATGTACCAAAAGAAAAGAGGGCTAAGCTAGAGCCTTCCGGAAAGAAAGGCATATTTGTTGGGTTACAGTGAAAGCTCAAAAGCTTACCGCATCTATGTCCCTGGACAAAGGTACATTGAAGTCGGTAGATACATAATATTCCATGAGGAAGCTGTGTTTTGTCAAACAAAAGAGCTTCCAAAAGATGTTGAAGAATCCCCTTTTGAGATCCCAGATTCAGAAGTTCAGAGGGAGGAAGAAGAACTTGAGCCTCAAATTCCAGATGTGCCTGAAGAATCTTAAAGTTCGACTGAAGAAGTACTTGAGGCCCCTTCTTCCAAAAGGAGACCTGCCTGGTACCGAGAAACTGTGCAAGAAGTAGAGAAGCATAGAGCTCCTCTTGGAACCTTTAGAGAAAGCATAAGGCCACAAAAGTACTTAGGCCTTATGAGCAAGCTCATCAATGCAGAACCCTCCACATACAAAGAAGCAACAAGCCAACAAGTATGGAATGATGCTATTATTGAAGAATAGAATTCAATCATGAAAAATGATGTGTGGGACTTTGTTCCCATACCGGCAGGAAAGTTAGTGGTAACATCGAGATGGCTCTACAAAATCAAGCATGTTGTTGATGGTAGTATTGAGAAGTACAAGGCCAAATTTGTACCTCGTGGCTTCACTCAAAAGGAATGTATAGACTATGATGAGACTTTTGTTCCTGTCGCCAGATATACCACTATCAGAACCATCATCTCTCTTGCTGCTGTGTTTAGATAGAAACTCCATTAGATGGATGTAAAAACAACCTTCCTCAATGGAAAAATTGATGAGGAAGTCTACATTGAACAACTAGAAGGCTTCGTGATTCATGGCGATAAGTCCCATGTGTTTAAACTGAAGAAAGCCTTGTATGGGCTCAAACAAGCCTCGAGAGTTTGGTATGCAAGAATTGATGGCTACCTTCACAGCTTGGGGTTCTCCAAAAGTACTGGTGACTCCAATTTCTACTTTAAGGTTGTTCATAACCATATCTTGATCCTAGTCTTGTATGTGGATGACTTGTTCCTTACTGGAGAGGAATAACTAATAGCTCAGTGGAAGAGGGAGCTCACCTCTGAATTTGAAATGAAGGATCTTGGTTTGATGCACTATTTTCTTGGCTTGGAAGTCTGACAAAAGCTAGGCGAGATCTTCTTAACACAAGGGAAGTATGCAGTTGATATCTTGCAAAGATGGGGATGCAGGACTGCAAGTCCATGAGTGTGCCCATGACAACGAACTTGAAGAAGTTGCGTGACTCAACTACCAGTTCACAGGATGTGGACTCTACCTTGTATCGACAACTCATTGGATTTCTGATGTACCTCATGCACACGAGACCAGATATCTGTTACACTGTAAATGCACTGAGTCAGTTCATGTTCGATCCGAAGCATATACACTGGGTAGCTGCTAAACATGTACTCAGATATGTGCGTGGTACTATCACTTATGGGCTCAGGTATACTTCCAGCAGTGGAGTAATGTTAATTGGATATGCTGACTCCGATTAGGCTGGTAGCACAGTAGATTGGAAAAGCACTTCAGGTTATTATTCCTTCCCCATAAATGAAGGGAAGTTGAGCATTTATTATGATTTATCCCCACTCTCCTAAAAAGACCAAAAAATCCTAAAAATGAGAATGGGTAAAAAACCATAGATAAATACCATACATAATAAAATACCATGGGTCAAAAAACCTTGGACCATCTTATAAATACATTGTGAAGGTCTCACCACAAACACTTTTTTCACACTTTTGAACTTCCTGTCATCCACTCATTCACTCTTAAGCCTTTCGCCATTTTCATTACATTTTGCCATTCCCACGGTGTATGTTGAGCTTGCTCCATACCCATTTGAATCCATTCCCCCTATTTGACAACCACTAGCGGAGTAGACTGGAGAGCCAAACCGTGGAGCCGTGGGACCATTTCCTCGGACGATTGCAGTGGCCCACTTCAAAAAGAAAGGTATGACTATTGTTGTTATTGCTTGTTAGTTAGATAATAAAAATCAAAATCATAAAAATATTTCTTTTCTTGCTTATTGTCAGTTATTGCTGTAAGACAAGGTTGAAAGATACTTCGCACTATTGAACTATACCCTATGATTTGATTGATCTAGGGTAGGTGCTTTTGCACATAGTAGGGGAGAAATCCCCACTACAGTTTTGACAACTCCACTCGGTTGATCCTTTCGGATCTTTGTTTTTGCAGGTGTTTCTACTGGTTTGTTACCCCATTCTACCTTCAGCTGTCACAAATTTGGCCCCTTCATGGCAGATTTGGACTGGTCTTGCCTTAGTGACTGCCCCTCGGCCCAAGCCAAAAGTTTTTTTGAAAAAATTCTCATTTTTGTCCAGATCACACTTATTCGACAGAAAGCTGCGACTAGGTCACACCTTTTTGTCCGATAAGCGTGACCTAGGTCACATCTTCTGCCTCGATAAGTGCGACCTGGACCAGAACTCCGATTCGCACTTGTCCATGCTCTTGGAGCGACCTCGGTCGCTACTGTGACCTAGTTTTGTGCGACCCAAGCCTTTCTGCTAATTTTCTGTCTTGATTGCGATTGTTTCACAGTTTTGTGCGACCCCGATCACACCTATTTCGTCGACAGGTGCGACCTGCAGCTTTTCAGTCCTTTTCGGTGTTTGAGATCCTTGTTCCAGACCCTCTGCCTGTGTTCTACCCCTTGACCTGTTTCTGTTCAGATCTGATCCATTACAACCCCTTGGTTCATTTTGTGGTCCTAAAAATTGTTCACCTAGCTCTCTATGGTCCAAAACATAACTATACATCATATTCCCACCATTATTTCCTCCATTTTGACCTTCATAACTGAAATTCCATCAAATATGGTCCAAAACATTATTTTTTCTTCCCCATAAATGAAGGGAAGTTGAGCATTTATTGTGATTTATCTCCACTCTCTCCAAAAAGGACAAAAAAATCCTAAAAATGAGAATGGGTCAAAAACCATAGATAAATATCATACACAATAAAATACCATGGGTCAAAAACCCTTGGACCATCCTATAAATACATTGTGAAGGTCTCACCACAAACACTTTTTTTCACACTTTTGAACTTCTTGTAATCCACTCATTCACTCTTAAGCCTTTCGCCATTTTCATTACATTTTCCCATTCCCATGGTGTATGTTGAGCTTGCTCCATACCCATTTACATCCATTCCCCCTATTTGACAACCACTAGCAAAGTAGACTGGAGACCCAAACCGTGGAGCTGCGGGACCATTTCCTCGGACAGCTGCAGTGGCTCACTTCAAAAAGAAAGGTATGCTTATTGTTGTTATTGTTTGTTAGTTAGATAATAAAAATCAAAATCATAACAAAAATTTATTTTCTTGCTTATTGTCAGTTATTGTTGTAAGATGAGGTTGAAAGATACTTCGCACCATTGAACTCTACCCTATGATCAGGTTGATCTAGGGTAGGTGCTTTTGCACGTAGCAGGGGAGAAATCCCCACTACATTGTGGTCAGATCTTGAAGTAGATGGTCAATCTTGTGTTAGTTTTGCCTTTGGGATGCCTCCATGGTTGAAATTAGAGCAACATCCTTGTACATGAAAGAACGAATATTTAACTGAAGTCTCGGTATTATGGGTTGTTAGATAAGCTGCAATGTCATTTTGGGCAAATTCTGAGCCTCAAAACAATAGAACAGAGATCATTTTGGGCATATTCCAAGTAGATATGGGTCCTTGTTTGAAGATATTTGGGCATGAAAAGAGCTTTAAACTTCAAATTTGGGATGTGGAAAGCAGCTAACCCATCTTGCAGCAACAAATAAGAAAACCTGGGTAGATTTATCAGTATTTAGGAGTAGTTGGACTACTCATTCATTGACAGTCAAAGGGTCTTGTTGACGTATTGAATGCCTCTCAGAGATTTTGTTGTAGATTGCTGCAATGAACTAGAAAGTCTAACATCTGGCTATGCCCCATTTGATTACAAAGAATCTGAATATCAAATTTCAAATTTTGTGAAGCTTGATGCACTTCTTAATGGTCAACAAGTTAATACTATGGCAGAAATGGTGTCGATCTATCCTACAGACTAGCAATCCTGTCTTGTGGTAGAATGGGGCGATTTGATCTCAATTAAGTTTGGAGGTGGCCCGCAGAGATCTACTTCAGCGATTTAATTCATTGCGTTTGTCATTGTCCACAAAGGAGTTGGAGCTGTTTCGATTTTGAATTGTGGAGCAAAGTCTGAGTTGAAAAAACGTGCGTCCGCCAACATATAGTGGTCGACTGTACTCGGGATGTAAGATGGGCCGTCTCATTTAAAGTGGTTGCCGAGGTGTTGTGATTAATGGCAAATTTTGGCAGTTTCCGGTGTTCTTACAAGGCAACGCTTGAGGCGATAGCCAGGCTGCGTGGGTTTGAAGATTGCCACAAATCAATTTGGCACAAAAGATGTATATGTGACAACAATTCTCAAGCTCTTGTGTCATCTATGTATATATTCACAATTTTTTTATGCCACCATCCATTGTAGGGTAATTTTAGGGTTGAAATTTCGCCAATTGGCTTTTTTTTAGGCTTTATTCAAAAAATAAATTCGCTATTTGGTCATTTTTAGTCTCTAATATCGCCTATATTTACATAAAATATATATTTTTTTTATCATAATATTCGCCAAAATTTACACGTTTCAATAGTAAATTGTATGTTTCATATTTAATATTTACCTACCTATCTATATACATGTTTTTTCAACCCAACATAATCGTCTAGGATATTATACTTAAGTATAATATTAGAATCCTTAAAAAATACCCTGGCGACCAGGTTTGAAGGTTAGCGCTAGCCGCTTGATGTACGTGGAGCTAAGAAACCGGATTCGCTGTACCTCCCCCTCGTGTCCCGTGGGGAACGAATCGGACACGATTCGTGTCCGACACGAGAGGGATTCGATCTTCGGACGAATCCTAATATGGGACACGACCTCAAGCACGAATTTCCATCGTGTCTCGAA
>LPNX010078446.1:173355-184354 GCA_001517045.1 Pseudotsuga menziesii | reverse complement strand
TGATGTTGATTCAGGCATGGAGGAGGACTACTGACATATGGGATTCTCCCATCTTGATCCACCCCTTTTTGTATTTACTATTAGACTTTAGTCTATTTTGTCATTTGCCAATGCCCAGTGGCATTCCGACATATATGTACATTGTATACATTTTGATTTTGATGACTTAATGAGAAATATGGTTCCGACATGCATCTATGTGTCTCATTGTGATTTGTGAATGACAAATGTGTTGTGAATCGTGACTTGTGAATGGCAAATGTGTAATTACTAATTACTAATTTAGTAATTACTAATAGTAATACTAATCAATTATCATTAATGTGTTTTTATTCTAATTTCTATTGAATATTTGTAAATGTTCTAGTTTCTAAATATTTTTGGATCTATATGTCTATATTTTTAAAATTTAATATATATTTAAAAAAATATATATATATATGTATATAAAACGTATCCTACGTGTCCTGATTCCGGGGTCACCGTGCCCGTGTCGGACACCTCGAATCCCCGTGTCCTTCGTGTCCCGTGTCCCCGTGTCAGGTGACTTAGACGTGGAGATGGCATAGGCTATGATGGAGTTAAATTCGACTTAGTGCATACGCTGAATGGTGGTTTGCCTTTTTTTTTGAGATTTTAAAAGGTACATTGGAACATCAACTCATGGTCATGTGGTTAGGGTGGTCACTTCGGGAAAGTTTTAAAAAAGATATATATTTATTTTATTGTTCCTCATGGGGGTTAATAAGGGGCCTTATGTTTGACCATCCTTATGTAAAGATTAGTTTCTATGTGGACCTTCATAATGCTTTTAAGGCTTTCAATGTGTCAAGGTTTTTGGAGGAGTTTAATGGTCTTGGAAAGTGGACTTTGACCACTTATCCGTTGTTGGTCAGTTGGTTAAGGATGTTTTAAATAAACTTATTTTATTATCACTTTGAGATCAAGGAGGACTTTTGTATCTTAAGAATGTACTTGTGGCTTTGACCACTGTATGCTTTTTAGGAGTTTGTAGGAGTTGGTTAGAACTTAGTGGAGGGTAGACATTGTTCACTCCACCCTAGGCTAGATCTAGGAAATTAATGTTATTTGATTGCAATGTGATATGGAGTCGCAACCTATATAAGGGTTGGCTCTCTCCCTCATTTGTCATGGTTGGCTCATGAGATCGCTCTCATTTTTGAAACCTCATTGTAATATCTTTCATGGAATAATTTGAAATTCAAAAGTTTTCTTCTCCAATTGTAAGTGGCTTTTGGCTCTCATCTTTAATGTTGCTAATGATGTATGGAATAGGTAGAACATGTTATTAGGGCCATAGAAGGACAATCTTGTCACATTGGAAGGATTGTGAGAGAAGATTCCTCCATTTCTTTCTTGTTTTATGCATGAATATTACATTGTTCTAGGCTTCTTTAGTGAGTAGGAACTTGGAATTCTTCATGGTATAAGTTATACCCTATTAATTGTTGTTTTGAGTTGGCACTGAAAGGAGGCTTCTAGTGATTTCCACCATTGTGATGTAACATGTTAGGGTTTGTAGGTTGACACTATAAAGGATTCAATTCTCCCTAACCTTTTCATGAACCTTCCCCATTTTTACTGGTCTTGTTTCCTTGACTTTATTTTGCCCTTGGGGATTGGCACTGGTCTTCATGGTCCTCCCATCACCTATAGCACAATAGAAGAATTCAAGTTTTGCTGAGGCCATCTCTTCCAAAATCACCTTGTGCCCTCCATTTCCATAGCCTAGAAATCCTATCTTAGGGAAGCGCCCCTCGAGTTGGAGAAGAGCCATTTGGAAGTGCAAAGAAGTAGTTATTGAGGTGACATTGAGCAACACCTCTAGGTTGCAGCTGGGCTAGTATGTTGTTTTGAGTTTTCACCGAAAGGAGGCTCCTAGTGATTTCCATTGTTGTGATGTAACATGTTAGGCTTTGTTGGTTGGCATCGTAAAGGATTCAACTCTCCCTAACCTTCTCTCAAACCTTCCCCATTTTCATTGGTCTTATTTCCTCTTGACTCCATTTTTCCCTTGGGGATTGGCATTGGTCTTCATGGTCCTATCACCTATACTACAACAAAAGACCTCAAGTTTTGCTAAGTTCATCTCTTCCAAAATCAACTTGTGCCCTCCATTGCCATAACCTAGCAATCCTATCTTATGGAAGCGCCCCTCGAGTTGGAGAAGAGCCAATTGGAAGTGTAGAGAGGTAGTTATTGAGGTGACGATGGGTAACACCTCTAGTTATTGATCGATTAGGAGCTGGTAGGCAGGACCAAGGGGTCTGCATCGCAGAGTCGTCGTGGTTCCAGGTGAGATGATTGAGTCAGAAGGGTATCTTTGATTGGAGCGATCTTTGAAATTCTGAGGTTCGCTCATGGAAGCCGTGGAGATTGCTTACTCAAGAGTTTGGCTTGTTGTAGCTCGACAGGTACTTCTATGTTGGGTGTGTCTAGCAACATAGAAGGAACCGAAGTGATTTCTAGACATGTATTGTAAAGGTGGGTTTATACACCTCATGTAAATGGTCTAATTGGTCCATGGTATTTGCATGAGTGTGAGATTATGAAAGGACCCTTTGAGTATATGTTGGACACAATGGTCACACTAAGAGGGGGTGTAAATCAGTGTGTAGGCAATTTATGTAAATTTTTCAGCATTCTCCCAACCCGGTTTCAACCACCATTTTCATCATAGTTTAATGCCCAACCCAATTTACTCTTAGCTGCAAATTAAGTCATTTCTCATAAACAATTTATGACTGAAACACAAGAAGAATTTTACTACTTTTAATGAGCAGCAATTAAAAAACACAGTTACACATAAAAAACCAGACTTAGGAAACTATGCCAACTTTTGTTGTACGGTCACTGTACGGACACATTAAATTCCGTATCTATCCTCGAAAAATGTGCTATACGACCTTCTCGAAATTTGTGCAAGTATGTTGTACGGACTCCTGTATGGTTTTCTGTACGAATTTCTCCTCGAAATCTGTGCTGCACCCTGTTGTACAAAATTACTCCTCGGGAAACATGCCCAGCCTATCCTTCTCGAAATTTGTGCTTGTTTTTATCTTCTCTCTCTTGCTGGTTCAATTCTCTTCAAACCCTCATTTTTTGTCTTCTCCTCCTCTCCAAAAATTCTCTTTGAAAAGTGAATAATGATATTTAGTTTGCCTTGCCCTAGTCCTTTTTGTTCATGGCAACTTCCTTTTTCAATCTAATGGTCAAGGTTAGATTAGATGAAGAGTTTTCATTAAATGCTCAATTAATAATTAATAAATGACATTTAGTGCACCTCATGTCATTTAATAAAGTATGAACACCCCCTTTTAAATAATCACACACTTAACTTTATTAAATATGAACTTAGGATAAACCATGACTTTTATCTTTTAATGAAGTCACTTTAAAAAAATATAAAGTACATCTCACTTCATTAATTAAATACAACTAGGGGTCACCAATTAAAGTGTCATTGTATACCCCAAGGCAAAACTAGGTGAACAAACACTTCCTAGGTAACTTTTCAACACTCCCTCTTACCGAGGAAGGTGTTTCTCACCACTCCCAACTTGTCTCTAAAATAGACATGCTTTCTTCTACCCAAAGACTTCGTGAGAATGTCAGCTACCTGCTCATCTGTAGAAACATACTGCAACTGAACAGCCCCTCTCTGAACATAATCTTTGATAAAGTGATATCTGATCTCTATATGCTTTTTTGACCTGTGATGAAATACTGGATTCTCAGAGAGCTTGATGCAACTCTGATTATCACAATGTATAATCGTAGGTCTCAGCTCATGATCAAACAAGTCTACCATCAGCTTGCTAAGCCACAATGCCTCGCAACTAGCCTGACTGGCTGCCATCGACTCAGCCTCGGCAGAACTCAATGCTATGGACTTTTGCTCCCGACTGAACCATGATACAGTTGCCGAGCCCAAGCTGAAGCGACAACATGAAGTGCTCTTCTGGTCCGAAACACTACTTGCCCAATCTGAATCCGTGAAGCCAACCAATCCCACTCCATCAGACCTCTTGTAGTCCAAACCATAATCAACTGTACTTGCAAGATATCTCAAAATGTGTTTTGCAGCAGTCCAATGCACTCTCCTGGGCTCCACCATACATTGACTGAGAGTGTTTACCGCAAAACTCAAATCTGGTCTGGTGTTAACCAGATACATCAACGAACCAATAAGCTAACGATATAATGTAGGATCCACCAACCCTCCCTTAGAAGCATGAAGCTTCGTCTAGTTGGTGATCATAGGTGTAGACATGGGTCTGCAATCATCCAACTGAAATTTCTTCAGAACATTTGCAACATATTTTCCTTGCCTCAGGAAAACATGTCTATCCTCTTGCCAAATCTCCATCCCCAAATAATACTGCATCAACCCAAGGTCAGTCATTTCAAACTCTGAAGCAAGACCATTCTTACATGCTTCAATCAGGTGCTCTCCTCCAGTAATGAACAAATCATCAACATACAGTAGAATAATGAGAGGAACACCACCAACCACAATATAGTAAAGGTTGGGATCCGCCTCACCCTTCCGAAACCCAATCAAAAGCAAATAGGAATCAATCCTCGAATACCGAGCCCAAGGGGCCTGCTTCAGACCATACAATGTGAATTTTCAAACCCCAACCCGGTTTCAAGTTTAGATCACTGCATATGGTTTAATGCCTAACCCCAATATGCATGTACATTTAAAAAATTAAAAATTTTCACTGAAAACTTAGAAACACTTGAGATTCTTTCAACTTTATAAACTCAGAAAATTTCTAACAGCCAAATTTTCAAATACAAAAAATTAAATCAGTCACTCATGAAATTTTTAAAGACTCAGATTTTTGACCAAAATGGTCTAGGAAAAACCCCTAAGGGAAAACCTGTTCTTGAGAGAGATATTTTTATTCTTTCAGGCAAACTTTAAATAAAAATACAACAGTACTTATCTTTACCAAATGCCTTGGTAAACGTGCCAATCAATCCCTGAATGGCCTGTTGAAATTTCAGAATTTATTTTTCTCGAATCACGTGCCAGAAAAACAGCCCAGCAAAAAATTCTGCACACAGTTTGCCTTGAAAAACGTGCCGTACGACCAGTTCTGTACGGACTGTACGGACTCTGTACGGCTGTACGGACATAACTTTTTTTTTTTCCCGAAATTTATTTTAAAAAAAATCTGCAAAAATCACCTCGAAAAACGTGCTGAAAAAATCTGCCATAAACACTACAAATTCTGCCCTGGAAAACATCTTGTTTGCCTTGCTGAAATTGCTGAAACCTGCAGAATTCTCCTTCTCTCTCCTTCTCTTTCTCTGGAAATGAAATCACTTCAAACCCTTGTCCTCTTCTTCTTCTTGCTCTCTCCTTTCTAAAAAATCTCTCTTGTGAAAGTGAACAAAAGATTCTGTTTGCCTCTCCCCAAGCCTTTTTTGTTCATGGTAACTTCCTCTTTCAATCCAATGGTCTAGATTAGATTAGATTGAGGGTTCACAATAAATGCTCATTAAATAAATAATAAATGACATTTAGTGCACCTCATGTCATTTAATAAAGTGAAGACCCTTCTAATTAATCACTCACTTGACTTTATCATTAAATTTGAACTTAGGATAAACCATGACTTAACTTTTAATAAAGTGACTTTAAAAATATAAAGTACTTTTCACTTTATTAATTTAAATGACTAGGGGTCACCTTTTAAAGTGTTCTTGTCCACCCCAAGGCAACACAAGGTGAACAACACTTCCTTGGTAACTTTTCAACACTCCCTCTTACAGAGGAAGCTGTTCTTCACCACTCCCAACTTGTCCCTGAAATGAATATGCTTCCCTCTTCCCAAAGACTTCGTGAGAATGTCAGCCACCTGCTCATCAGTAGAAATGTACTGTAACTCAACAGCTCCTCTTTGAACATAATCTCTAATGAAGTGATATCTGATCTCAATATGTTTAGACCTGTCATGAAACACTGGATTCTCAGAAAGCCTGATGCAACTCTGATTGTCACAGTGAATGACTGTAGGTCTCAACTCCTGATCAAACAAGTCTACCATCAACTTGCGAAGCCACAATGCTTCACAACTAGCTTGACTGGCTGCCATATACTCAGCCTCAGCAGAACTCAAAGCAACGGACTTTTGCTTCCGACTGAACCACGACACAACTGCCGAGCCCAAACTGAAACAACAACCGGAAGTGCTCTTCCGATCCGAAACACTGCCTGCCCAATCTGAATCTGTGAAACCAACCAAGCCCACTCCATCTGACCTCCTGTAGTCCAGACCATAATCTACTTTCCCAGCAAGGTATCTCAAAACATGTTTTGCGGCTATCCAATGCACACTCCTGGGCTCCACATTGAACTGACTGAGAGTGTTCACTGCAAAACTCAAATCTGGCCTGGTGTTGACCAGATACATCAACGATCCAATCAGCTAACGATACAAGGTAGGATTCACCAACTCCCCCTCAGAAGCATGAAGCTTCTTCCAGTTGGTGATCATGGGTGTGGACATGGGTCTGCAATCCTCCATCCAAAATCTCCTTAGAATATCTGCAACATATTTTCCTTGCCCCAGGAAAACATGTCCATCCTCCTGCCAAATCTCCATCCCCAAATAGTAATGCATCAGCCCAAGATCTGTCATCTCAAACTCTGAAGCAAGGTCTTTCTTGCATGCTACAATCAGGTGCTCCTCCCCTGTGATAAACAAGTCATCAACATATAGCAAAAGAATGAGCAGATCACCTCCAACCACAATGAAATATAGGTTGGGATCAACCTCACTCTTCTGAAACCCAATCGAAAGCAGAGAAGAATCAATCCTCGAGTACCAAGCCCGAGGGGCTTGCTTCAGACCATACAAGGCTCTCCTGAGCCTGCAAACATGGGACTCTCTCTCATGTATCTCAAAGCCCAGTGGCTGCTCCAGATAAACCTCCTCCTGTAGAAGACCGTTGAGAAAAGTGGTCTTCACATCCATCTGTTGAATCCTCCAACCCATCTGTGCCACAATGGAGATCACTGCTCTGATCGAAGAAAATCTAGCAACTGGTGCAAAGGTCTCATCATAATCAACTCCCTCTACCTGTGAGAACCCCCGTGCCACAAACCGAGCTTTGTACTTCTCGACGCTGCCATCCGCAGCATACTTGATTTTATAGAGCCACTTGGAAGTCACAACTGACTTCTCCTCCGGTCTCGGAACAATCTCCCACACTCCATTCTTCATGATGGAATTGTACTCTTCCATCATGGCATCTCTCCAAACCTGATGTGGGGATGCCTCCTCATAAGTAGAAGGCTCGGACTCACTCAAGCTAGTCACCACTGCCATGTAACTGAAAGACCTCTCTGGTGCCTTGCTCTCTCTGACCTCCCTCTTGGGTGGCCCCACAGACTCCTCAGCTTCCTTCACAAGCTCCTTAAGCCAACTCGGCTTTCTCTTCTTGGAAGTACCTGTGGCCTGAGATCCTGTACCTGGTCAACTTGAACCTGTACCATAAGAGCTCGAATCACGTGAAGGTGTCACCTGTGAACCTGTGATCCGTGAACCTGTCCCTGTACCAGAAGTCCTTGTAGACTGAGTACCTGAAGCTGATGAACCTGTAACCTGTGACTCAGTCACCCCTGAAACCTATGACCCTGTGCCCTGACTCACTAAACTCTGAGATGCTGTAACCTGTGAAGTAGTACTCTGCTGCTGCTCCTCCTGTGGCTCTAGAGACTTTCTAAAGGCCCGCTCCTCCTCAAATCTCACCTCCCTCCTCACCACAACTCTCCTCTGTGCAGGAAGGTATATGCGGAAGGCTTTAGAAGTCTCATCATAGCCAACAAAGATGCCTTTCTCCCCAGTAGTCTCCAACTTTGTCCTCTTCTTAGAAGGGACATGAGAATATGTAAGGCATCCAAAAATACGGAAGTGGCCTATCTCAGGCTTCTTCCCGGTAAACATCTCCTCAGGAGTTTTGCACCCCAAGGCACGGTGCGGACTCCTGTTTTGTACATAAACAGCTGTGCTACAGGCCTCTGCCCATAGAAAGAAAGGAAGACTCTGATCATGCAGCATGGCTCTAGCTGCTCCCACTACCGAACGGTTCTTCCTTTCCGCTACTCCATTTTGCTGTGGAGTGTAAGGAACTATCAACTGTCTCTTTATCCCCTCCTGTCTGCAAAACTCATCAAACTCCTTGGAGGTATACTCACCCCCATTGTCTGATCTGAGTACTCGAATCCTTCTCCCTGTTTGGTTCTCCACAGAGCTTTGAACTCTTGGAACCTCTTCAAGACTTCTTCTGACTTCTTGCCCCTCAGGAAGTAGATCCAGGTCTTCCTGGAGTAGTCATCAATGAAAATGACATAGTACTCATAACCAGTCAAAGAGACAGATGACATGGGACCACACAGATCTGAATGTATCAAGTCAAGTACTCCCTCTGATCTACTGTCACTGCTAGGAAAAACAGTCTTGGTGTACTTTCCCAAAGCACACCCTCTGCACACACCACTCTGCTCTGTGCTGAAATCTGGCAAACCTGTAGTCATGTCTCTCAGCATCCTCAAAGCTGAATGATGAAGATGGGCCATCCTCCTGTGCCATAACTCACATATCTCACTGCTGCTCTCAGTATGTGCCAGTGCATGATGTGGCTGGAAGAGAAGCTTGTATAGTTTCCCGCATCTAACTCCAATCGCATATGAAGTAGATGGTCCCTCTGCTTTGGAAAAAATATACACTTTTCCATCTAGGACATATATGCCAAAGCCTTTGTCCTCAATAGCGGAAACTGAAACAAGATTCTTCTTCAGCCCAGGGACGTACAAGACATCCCTTAGTAACATGGGCTGCATGGACTCCCTGTCAAAACGGACTATCTCACGCCCAACTGCTCTCACCATTGTATCATCACCCAACACTATCTCCAACTCCAAGCCTGTCTCTGAAATCTCAGTGAACATATCCCATGCACCTGTCATATGTCTCGAAGCTCCACTGTCAATATACCATGTGGAGGGAGTAGTGGAAGCACTCAGTGAATGCCCAACGATCAAGGAATGCTCCGTCTGGTCCTCAATGTCCCTGCTGGTGATAGATGATGCTCTCTCTCTACAACCACCAGCAAAGAGAGAAAACTCTTTGTCAAATCTAGCAGCATACTCATCAATCTCTGCTGAAGCTGCTGTCTTCTGTTTCTTCTTCTTCTTGTTTGGGCATTGTCCAGCATAATGTCCAAACTTCTGACAAGCAAAGCATTTCACTTTGCTCATGTCCTTCTTCTCACCATCCTGCTGCTTGGTTCCACCTTTGGAACCCTTCTTGAACTTCTTCTTCTTGTTTCCCTTTGCTGCCAAAGCCACATTTTCCTCCTCTTCCTTGCTGTGAGATGCACTCCCATGTATATACCCTCTTCGGGTCTCCTCTTGAATGAAGTCGTCCCAAAGACGATCCCATGTAGGCATGTGCTCACGAGCAACCATTGACTCCACAAATACAGTCCATGGCTTTGCCACGCCATTCAAAGCTGTACGAACCAACTTAGCATCAACCACCTTTTCCGCCACTGCTCCAAGCTCATCTCAAACCTGTGTAATTCTGGTAAGGTAAGGAATCATGTTCTCCCCCTTGTTCATCTGAATACCCTTCAACTTCTCCCTTAACACCATTTTCCTGTTTTCGTTGGAACTTTGGTATAATTTGTTTAAAGCAGTCCACATCAAATGAGCATGGTTTTTACTTGAGATGTGTGGAATCACATGATTTTTATCGCATCAAGAATGATTCTTTTTGCCTTTATGTCCTTCTTGTCAAATACAATCTTTGCAGCAGCATCCGTAGGAACTGTCACTGGATTTGTAGTAGTGCTGTCAACTATATCCCATAGTTCGTTTTCTTGAAGTATGAGTACAATTCTAGCCTTCCAAGGAGTAAAATTCTGTGCTCCATCCAACCTGTCTTCTACCCTCAAACTAGTGGCCATCATTGCAAATGAGTTCAAGAACCTGTTTCTTCACAAACTCTGTTTTTCCTTATTTCTCCAAGTCTGAAATTTCTTTTCTGAGTGTAATTTCCAGCCCTTTAACTGTGCTCTGATACCATGTGAATTTTCGAACCTCAACCTGGTTTCAAGTTCAGATCACTGCATATGGTTTAATGCCCAACCCCAATATGCATGTACATTTAAAAAATTAAAAATTTTCACTGAAAACTTAGAAACACTTGAGATTCTTTCAACTTTATAAACTCAAAAAATTTCTAACAGCCAAATTTTCAAATACAGAAAATTAAATCAGTCACTCATGAAATTTTTAAAGACTCAGATTTTTGACCAAAATGGTCCAGGAAAAACCCCCAAGGGCAAACCTGTTCTTGAGAGATATTTTTATTCTTTCAGGCAAACTTTAAATAAAAATACAACAGTACTTATCTTCACCAAATGCCTTGGTAAACGTGCCAATCAGTCTCTGAATGGCCTGCTGAAATTTCAGAATTTATTCTTCTCGAACCACGTGCCAGAAAAACAGCCCAACAAAAAATTCTGCATAGTCTGCCTCGAAAAACGTGCCTACGGCCAGTTTTGTACGGACTCCGTACAGATGTACGGATAGAATTTTTTTTTTGAAATTTTTTCTTTTTCAAAAATCTGCAAAAATCACTTTGAAAAACGTGTTGAAAAAATTTGCCATCAAAACTGCAAATTCTGCCTTGGAAAACATCCTGTTTGCCTTGCTGAAATTGCTGAAATAAAAGAATGATTCTTCCTTGGTTTTTGTGCCTCTGAAACCTGCAGAATTCTCCTTCTCTCTCCTTCTCTTTCTCTGGAAATGAAATCACTTCAAACCCTTGTCCTCTTCTTCTTCTTGCTCTCTCCTTTCTCAAAAATCTTTCTTGTGAAAGTGAACAAAAGATTCACTTTGCCTATCCCCAAGCCCTTTTTGTTCATGGTAATTTCCTCTTTCAATCCAGTGGTC